>JBBPTB010001034.1:0-11481 GCA_038093875.1 Boletus tylopilopsis
AGCCGCTGCCCAAGAGGGTGGAAACGACTGAGGGGAGTCATGGGAGAAAGGACAGACTTTATACTGGTATGGAGGCACGCTCGTACAGCCCCGACAGTATCCGACGCTAGAATAAACGATAGGACACGATGTGTGATACGTACAAGTGAGTCCGAGTAGATCCGATCCGGGTCCGGGTGTCCGGATGCCAATCCGGATCCGGTATGTCCGGATTGAATAGGACGCAAAGGAGGATAAGGATAGGATGTGGTCGGATTAAGGGATAGTAGATAGGAGAGCTTTGAATAGCTCGGTTGAGTCGGTTTTGACAGTTGACTCTAGCCTCTGTTTCAATAAACGAGCCAAGCAACCAGGAAGACGTTTGGCGATAAGATCCTTCGAGTCACGTGGTTTGTGCAGTTTAGCAAAGCGAAGTCATGAGCAAGAACAAGGGGAAGAACAGGGACGAGGAACCTAACCCATCGAGCGTTGCCAACCGTGATACCCTCCAACGACTCAACTTTCTCTACCAGGCCAGCGTCCTTTTACAGGGTCTCGCGCCCCCTGGACCTACCGGTGACGATAATCATGACACGCCAGGGTCCTCGATGACGCTAAACGACAAGGACGCGGATGGTGACCGATCCTGTCACACAAAGTCGGCGTCGCAACGCAAGAAACGACGCCGCGTCGTGCGCTTGGAAGAGCTGTCGAGAAGCTACGTAGACACGATGAAGATCGTGGGCCAAAAGACGATGGTCAGGATGTGCGTCCTTTTTGTTTGGCGTTTCGAGTCGTGACATTGAATCGCGTTTTCTTTTTCTTCTTGTCTCGTCTCGTCGATGCGTCGTCGGCTCTGCGCACAGGGACCCTTCGGTGAAACGCCGCCTATGCAAACGCTGCAGTGCCCCATTGATACCTGGCATCTCCGCATCCGTCCGCGTCCAAGGTTCGTACCCGAACCACGCTCGCATCGCGCATCCGTGTCCACTCACACGTCCGATGCGCGCAGACTCGGCGTCGCACGGTCACCTCGTTGCCTACACATGCCACTGTTGCCAGACGGCGCGACGCATCCCTGCGCCTCCCGTTCTGCGCGTGGGGTCGCCGGCGGACGAGGAGGCGACGGACGTTCAGCGTCCCAGGGGATCTGGGCAACGAAGGCGGAAACGGGGGCCTCAACCTCGGCTGCCACCGCTTTTCGCGCGTGACGGTGGACACGTCGTGTTGCGTGGAAATGAGCGGCTCGATCACACACATAGCATTTCATGACCGTGTACCTCGGTCGATATCAAGTTGATTTGGTCTGTAGAAGACGGATGGACCTGGCCGCCCATGCATCATTGTGGAACGTGTATATGAACAACGAGAATGGACTAGAGATGTGAAGCAACCGTGTCTATGTAGAGATGGAAGGTGACGCGAAGAGAAAGCAAGTATAGCAGGATATTCACAGAGAATTCTACAACAAACACGCAGATAGAGATACACTTAATGTCAGGAAAAGAATGTGTGGTATGTGCATGAATATCGTATCAGCCCCGGATGAAGGATGCTTATTTGGACTATGGCCCAAATGTCAGCATGAGACTTTTGATGTCAAGGGGAAAGGACGAACGGTATTCCAGCATTATCCGAATAGGATGGACACAAGTCCCCATCAATCGCCTATCACCAAACGTGGGTAAGCGAATACCATGGAATGGAATGAACAATACCGGGTCGTTTGGACAACATGAAGTGTAACCCAAAGCAGAAACATCTCCAAGAGCAGTCTTATTGGTATATCCCTCCCACTCTTGACACGACACACTCTCATAACTGACATTCCAGACACCAAAGTCCTGTTTTGTTTCATTCATTATCTCCCCTTTGCGCACTAGATGTCCAACTTACAGCGAAACCTGGGCAAACACGTGTTTAGTTGAGGTAGCCAGGCTGAGGAGTGAGATATACCATAGAGTGCAACGTCGGAAGGGAAGAAGTTTGCAGCGATTGATGTGGACGGCCAGGCAAGATCAAAGTTGAGATACGCGCCGGCGCTAGCTCCAGCGTCACTTCAACGTGTTCCTCGATCAAACGGGTCGTTCACTCACCCGTTGGGAGCAGACGTCGTCGCGTTGCACCATCCGCTCTTTGCAGGATCCGGACACAGGTCGGTGATTTTGACGACGACGGACTGGGTCGAGTTGGCGTAAAAGGGTGGATTGGCTGTGAATGCGTCAATGAGCGTGAGTTTGAAGCATTGGCCGCAGGCGGGGCCGTAGGATGTGCTGCTTCCGTATGCCAATTGGTTCAGGGCGGCGGTGGGGAAGTATGTGCTGTTTGGGGTGCATCCGCAGGCGGCGATGAAGCCCGTGGGGAGCATGTAGTGTGTCATGGTCGCATATCCGCTCGGTGGGTATTGAATCCAGTGTGAGGCTTGAATGGCGGGGAGAAAAGACAGGAATACAGCAAAAGAGAGGATCCGCAAGTAGATACTCGGTGAGCGGTCTACCGGATACGCCATGTTTTTTTGTGGTTTTGATGGGACATAGTAAGGCCGTCGGGGCGCGCGTCGTCGAAGCGAAATTTCGGCTCGCACGATCGTACACGCGACCTCAGATGAGCCAGACAAGATACACGTAGTGACGCGGGCGTTACTAGAGTTTGGGTTTGACGTGTTTCGACTCAGACAAGGATCGCCATGGGACGACAAATAGCTACCCACCGATTCCGACCTTGCACTCTCAACGTTCAACGTTCAACACCGACCCAGCATGCACCCAGCGCTTCAGATAGAAGAGATTCTGTACAACATTTTTGGTCACTATCACCGTAATCCAGATCTCGCAGCCCTGGCCAGAACATGCCGCGCGTTCACAGATCCAGCGCTCAACATACTCTGGGAAGCCGCAAACATGTCGCAGATTGCGCAGTGTCTGCCAGAAGCGGCTCATAAATCTAGTGACTCGGAGGACTTCTCTGAGGTAAGATTTGCATCAACTGTTCGTTTATCTGATAGTGAAGATCTCTCTGCCGGTGTTCCACAAAGTGCTATGCGTTTCACAGACCACTCACAAACAGCGAGTGGGATGTCCTTCGAAGTTACACACGTCGCATCCGATTCATAAGCTCCCTCCACGGACTCAACCAGAACTCCCTCGAACGTCTTTACAACCCACCCACCCCTGAACCAATATTTTCGAACCTCCGTCGTCTGCATCTTGAATATACTCATAGAGCAGTTGGTCTACTCAACATGCCCTTCCCATCTCTCGTCACCCTGATAGTCAACGTGGATACCTCCCGTTTGTTTGAAGAGTCCCTCAAGTCACTTGCAAGAACATCCCCAAATCTCCGTAGGCTATTCATTCGTCTGGATCTTCCAAGCGATGTCAACATGAAGCACATGAACCTCGGTTTCATCTGCCGGTGGCGAAACCTTCAGATTGTTCACTGCTCTGAACTTTCTCTGGATGCGGCTACCCTAATGCATCTGTCTCGCATGCCTGCATTGACTGGACTCAGCTTTACGGTGTCCAACGCATTGCTAGATCTGATCCCCCCAGTCGACACACCTATTTCCTTTCCCAACGTGGACGAATTCTCCCTACGATCTGAATTCTTGGACCCGGTTTCACGTCTATTATCCCTGACTCGACTCCCTGCCGTGACAAATTTTTGTGCACGCATTGAACGCTGCCCTTCCAGGGTGGATCCCTCCTCCTTCTTGGCCGAGATGTCTGGTACTTGCCACACCATCCAGCAACTTTTGTTATACCAGGTTTCCGATTCTGGTCGCACTCATCCCTCGAGAGATGTGCTTGTGCTTGGTCCCCAATGCTTGCAACTATGCATGGCATTCACAAACCTCCGTTCCATAACGCTGGACATCGAATGGAAGGTGGACCTCAAGGACGGCGAATTACTTGAATTGGCATCAGCGTGGCCCCACTTGGAAGGTCTTCACATAAACCCTCGGTGGGGCTGGAATATGCCTGGTGGAATCTCGCCGAACGGACTCGTGCGGCTTTTGCAGACATGTCCGTCGCTGAGGGGCATTGCCCTCGCCATCGACACACGCGGTGATATCGAAATCCCATTGTCTCCAAGCATTCGTTGGACGGAAGACGCCTGCTTTGACATGAATTTCGTCGACTCGTCTATTGAGCGAGAATCCGTGCCGATCGTCGCTGCCTTCATCGCTGCCATGTTACCAAGCTACGGTTTTTCTATCCGTGCTTGGAGCGGTACGGATATGGTGTGGGTGCCGCACTGCAATGCATACAAAAGACGTTGGGATCGTGTACGTAAAGGGATCAAGAAGATTATCTTGCAGCGTCCAGGTCCTTTGACTTGACAGTATCCTGTTGTAATTATATAAGTGCTCTTGGCAGTCTGTGAACCACTGAAGCAGAAAAGCACTTGTTTATAGCTATAATATTCAACCTGATATTAGGCGTCAAGTACAGGGACTGGTCGGGTACATAAAGCAAGTGCACGGGTAAGCTCCGTTAACCGTCTCTTCAACTCGAACCACACCGTTCTACCCAGCAGGTCAGAACGATGCACCACGCGCTTATGATACAAGAAATCGTTCTCAATATTTTCCGTCACTTTCGCTCGAATAGGGCAGGGACTCGGAGCAAAACCCCCGATCAAGATCTTGCAGGTCTGGCCAGAACTTGTCGCATTCAAGGAACCAGCACTTGACGTACTCTGGGACGTTTTGAACTGCCTCTCCCCAGTGGCACGCTGTCTTCCGGAAGCATCTCGCCAATTGTCCCAAGGGGTAAATGTTCCAGTCGAGTGTTTGCTGCACCTCGTCTGAAACCGACTTTTTTATGTAAAAAGGAATACGCGTTTTTCAGACCACTGACACAAGCCGAGTGGGATATTCTACGAAGTTACACGCGTCGCGTCCGACATATATCTATCGAGCGCATCCAGGGACTCAGCCAGAAATCCCTTGTCGCACTGTCAGAACCTCCCACCACCGAACCACTCTTTTTGAATGTTCGCTATTTGAGTTTTCCATTCGAGTTCTTTTGAGGACCCTCTCAAGTCATTGGCTCGAACGTCCCCGAGTCTTACGATGCTGAACATTACTGGTAATGTCTACAACCCAGACATCGATACCAGCTTTCTCCGCCAGTGGCAAAACCTCCAGGTTGTACATTGCCCCATAATTCCCTTTGACGTGGTCACTCTTGCCCACTTGTCTGGGATGTCTGCCTTGTGTCACCTTAGCCTCACCCTGGACTTTACATTTGCAGACGAGATTCTGTCTTCGGACACCCTTGTCTTCCCCAGGCTGTATCATTTGGAGATGCATTCTAATCCTTGGAACCCATGTCGCATCTACTCTTCCGCACTCGACTCCCTGCCGTCGCGGATATTATTGTGTTTGTTGATTTCTGTCCTTCTAGGGAGGAGATCTCTGCCTTCTTTTCCAGCATCCATATGTCTTGTAATCCTCACGCCATCAAAAAGCTATGGTTATTCCACGCTCCCAAGGAAGATCGCACATGGCCTACACTTGGCTTCGGAGACTGAGAGCCTTGCATGGCATTCAGTCATCTCTCATCTATTTTCGTCGATATCGAGTGGAAAGTCGAACTGACGGACGAGGAACTGCTCACGCTGGCACCGGCATGGCCTCATTTGGAAGAACTTTTCATCAATGAGAAATGGGGCTGGAATACGCGAGGTGGAATCACGCCCAACGGACTGCTACAGCTATTGCAGACGTGTCCGATGTTGACCAAGATTGCCATCGCCATCGATACGCGAGGGTATACGCGTACCCAACCCCCTCTTGAATGGACCACACCACGTATATCTTGCATCGATATTCTCGACTCTATTATTGAAGCAGAATCTGTGTCCGCCATCGCCGCTTTCCTTGTTGGTATCGCGTCTCGCACTGGTTTTCGTTTCATCGCTTGGGATCGTTGGGATCTGGAGAGACCGTGTTATAGCGTGTACCGGAAACGTTGGCAAGATGTACGGAAACTGGTCGAGGAGAGCGTCACAATACAGGATCGACGTTGATGTAAACCTGGTTCGGTGAGTGCTTTCTTATGTGGGGGACAGGACAATCGACCTGGGACCGACGCATCCTCCGTGGACAGGCCATGCTTACCCGTTGGCCGAACCGTATTCGTGGTATGTGCCGGTCTATGTATACACAATACCTTGATCACCGAGAGTGTAAGGCGAGTTTTGCAACAGTCGGGAAGCAACAGATAAATCTGTCAGCCTGAATTTCACGCTCGAATCGAATGTACGCAGCTTGCTTGTATAGTTTCGTGTCCAATCCCCTGCAGTAGCCATGAGTTGTCCACGAACCTTACCTCCAGGCGAGGCACGTGCACCGCCCTGGAAAGACGGTGTATTCCTTTTGTTTGTTGAATGCGTGGTAGCTCAAATATTGACATTCACCGGCACCTACCGCTGCCATTGTCTGAAGGTTGAAAAATTCATATGATTTTGCACGTCCAATAAAATCTTCCCTCACCGGCACCGCTGGTATCACATCATGACCATGACATGGGCTGCGGGTGGAAAAGTACATGGCGGTCATTACAGCGGTGTGCGAAAAGATCGTCATGGCTTTCTCACACTGCTGTAACGTCCAAGTCATTCACCTATCAAAAAGCAGGATCTATTGCGACGAAGTAGTCAATGTTGTGAGATTTGGAGTAGATCTGAGACGCAGAGAACCCACCAATCTGTACCTGGCCTTTCGACGGCTGGGTTTGGTCAAAGAGGGAGTCCGAGTCGGTATCCATTATGTAGGGATGGTGGTAGGAGGTCAATCTTGGGTTATCACGTAGAATGCTTGATGTAGGGGTGTGATTGTGGGAATTTTCGAGGGTCAACCCCCCGTGGAAGTACCACAGTGACAGTACTGGCTGGAAGTAGTGTAGCAAGTCATCTCTCCTCTGTTACTACCCACGATGGGCTCGACAGAACAGCACAACTTCTCCGGAGCATTAGCGACGTGGAAAGGTGCGCTTGTATCTGTCCGTTCGAGCTACACCACCTCGCTCATGTATCACCGTATTCACTCCGTACGCCTTTATACTGGAACGCCTCAACCGGACCAGGTATCAATCTCCACGAGCTCCAAAAGACGCTGGACGCCCAAGGCATCGAAATCGTCGAGAACCAAAAAGAGAACGTACTCAGTCGGAAGGGGTTGGCCGAGCGCACAAAAGGTCCGCCGTTCACCTCGCCACTGCGTCTCTGCCTCATACATACCCTGTGACCTTCGCCAGAGTTCAAGAAGATCCCAGACGACGAAAAAGTCAACTCATTCAAGGGACTGCTCAAAGGTATGCCACCCGTTCTCCTGGTTTGGTCCCTCGCTGTGTATGCGGTGTTCACCCCACCGCGTCGTATAGCTTACCAACAGGAAATCGACAACCTCACCAAACGTTCCAAAGTCGCCGAGTCAGCCTTTCTAAATGTCTACAAAGTTCTCGCAGAAGCCCCGGATCCTTATCCCCTCCTCGAAGTTGTCGTCGAACAGACGATCACCTCTGAAACGAATGCAACGTTGACCACCGAAGTCAATGCCCTCAAGACCGAGGTCGCGCGACTCAAAGGAGAGAACGCTGAGCTCGGGCGGGAAAATGGCACGCTGGACAGTATGAAGAGAAAGGTGGAGAGCATCGAAGGCAAGGTGCGTGTACATGCCTAGGGAATGTATGAGATGCTGATGACAAACACCGAGATAGATGGACGAGTTGATTGCCGAAAAGGTCTCGCAGAAGGAGAATGAACTGAATGCTACATACGATGAGCGTATGCGCAATTATGAGGAGCGGTAAGTCACTCGTCGCAGTCTTGCCGAATTGGGACTCACATTCCTTGGTGGGGCATCACAGCGAACAAGACTTGACACGTCAAGTTACGCTCTACAAGTCGCAACTGCGTGGGCTTCGACTGTCAAACGAGACCAATCAAGCGCGTCTTTTGGATGCCAGCTCGCGCGCTGATCAAGATCTTGTTTCACGAATTGCTGAGGCGGACATGGTTCTCGCAGATCTGGAACGGGCGAATAACAGGGTCGCCGCTGTCGAAGGGAGGAATGTACGTCCGTTTGTTCGCCCCAGTGCCTGTGTCCTTATCTTATGCAAAATGACAGGAAGAATTGCGCGCCGAGATCGAAGCGCTGAGGGCAGGGAATGAGAACACCAAGCTGTACGTTTGCCGTCACTCGTCTGCATAGTCTTTCTGACCAGCCTGTAGGATGTCGAATCTCCAGTCACGTCTTTCGACTCTTGAGTCAACCAACACGGATCTAACAGCTCAGCTTCTTTCAACCCAATCACAACTGTCCATATCCCAGAGTCAGCTTGCAATGTATGTCGAAGAGCGTACAAAACAAGAGGAGAAGGAAACAGCGGAACTGAGAGCAGAAGTTGGGATAATAAGGCAGAAGCTTGCGACGTACGCTGATTACGATGAAATCAAGCGGGAGCTCGAGATCATGAAGGTTAGCTCGCATACGTGACTTGAATCCTACTCGAACGCCATCTCATGCTCATTCGATAGTACGTCGAGTTTGGTGGTCTTGATGAGGATATCTCCGATGCGGACGGAGATGATTGGTCTTCTCATGAATCAGAAGGGGTACATCTCCCTGATCCCAACGCTGACAAGGCAAATGCCCAACATGGAAAAAGCCTAGAGGTGCTTCTTGCGAGCAAGAACAAGCGTATCCTTGAAGAGCTTACGCGTTTCAGGGTGACTTTCTCTTCGTTCCCTGGCGTTATTAAAGTGTGTCTTGACATTCGGCACCGTACCAGATATTGCGTACTTCTCTCGAAGAGTCTCTCGAGTTAGTACAGTCCGAGCTCGACACCACCCGGACTGAGCTTTCGAAGCAGAAAGCTCTAAACGAGAAACTTGAGACGGACCTTCTCGCACTCGACAAACGTTCTGTCAACCATTCAATCACTCGTGAGACGAGCGTCGACGACACGTTGGCTGGACTCGGACTAGACCTTGGCCTGGACAACACCAAGAATAAGAAAGGCGAGTCGTCTGGCAGCACATCGCGAAGCACACCGATTCCGTTTACCTCGTCCGCGGATACTTCGATACTGCCTATCGTGACGAGCCAGCGGGATCGGTTCAGAGCACGGAACGCAGAATTGGAAGAGGTGCGTATGTCTTTCCCTGCTCCCTTAGTATTTGTTAATGGAGAATAATTATGCAGGAATTGCGGCGTCAATTCCATACGATTTCTGAACTACGTTCCGAGATCAAGTCATTACAGTCGGACAATCTGAAATTGTATGAAAAGGTGCGGTATATGCAGAGTTATCGCGAGACGTCGTCTGTATCCCAATTGGACCCCCTGCCTGGGACGTCCCAGTCGCGACGGGCAGGCAAGTCCAGGGCTGGTGGTGCAAAGGATGGGGGGGACGAAGACGAGATGGAGCTAGGAAAATGGCGGCAGAGATACGAGGAAACGATGAACCCATTTGAAGCTTTTCGAGGGAGGGTACGTGGGCTCTGCTACACGTTGTGGATATCTTCCAGCTTAGCTTGCATGCGCACAGGAAGCAACGCAAGCGTACACGTCTCTACCGCTCCCGGAGCGGGTTCTCCTCTCGCTCACGCGTGCGGTGCTTGGGCATCGACGCGCGCGACTAGCGTTTGTGAGTTATGCGACGGGGTTGCATCTTTTGGTCGTATGGGTCGTTTGGAGTGGGTGGGGATGTTGGGGGGACGGTGGGGGAGGTACGGGTGGGAGCGTCAATGTGCCGAGACCATTTTAGACCTTAGTTGTACTAGCCAGTTAGATCATACCCCAAGTACTGACAACATTACTCGTATTTTCGGGATCTCCGAGACTGCTCAGTTTCGCTCTCGTCCCATTCATCTCCTCACATTGCTTTGCATATGTAGAGTGTGTAAGTATTGTATGTAGGTACTCACCTGGATTGCTACAGTGAAGGCTCATGTCAGCTTAGGGACACCACTCGACAGATATCCATGATCAGCAAGTGAAAGCAACTTAACCAGAACAAGATCATTCGTTCGAGTCACGATTCACGACATAGGTACATCCTCGGAATTCAATTGACGCACCTCAAGTTGTATGATATCAGTGAGGGTGTTAAAATCCACCATGTTTGAACAGAAGAATTGTTAACTGCCAGGCATACATACAAATACTAGCATCTCATAACACATCGATCGTGCGTACATTCTGCAAAATCTCACCCAACGACACGTTGTCCCAGAACTGCACCCTGATCATCCCATCTGCCACGACCCACCGATACTCGATTGCACGCCCACGCATCGGTGTGACCTGGAACAAGAGTGCACCAAATGGCTGTCTGAGACGTGCGGCGAGCCTTCGGGCGCCCGTCTCTCTGTCCATAGGCTCCAGTTCGACTAGAGAAGCCGGCGGGGGCAACACATCATCGTCATCGTCGTCGTGTCGTTCTCCACCAGCGACTCCTTCATCGTCCGAGTTTGACGAAGACTGAGGTGCGACGTTGTCCTCAACCAATGCACCACCATGGACATCTGCGTGCTCCAGGAGCGCATCCAACCATGGGTGGACGAGATACAAATATTTCATTCGAGTAAGGTCCGTTCTTGTCCTGACTTCCACCATACCAAAAGGAACAGTGTTTGCACGATAAACACGATCTAAGTCCATTCGATGTGATGAAAACGCGGGGAGTTGAAAGGCTATGCATGGAAGCGACAACCGACTCTCTGCGAACCGAGGGGTAGGGAGCCCGTTGAGTCGGTCATACAATCTCAGCGCCGTGTTGAGATCGAACCGAAGAGTATGCCATCGCGTGATGAGACACCCCATCTTAGGCTCCGGGACAGCCTGAGGTGCAGGGATGTGTGACGTTGCCGATCCATCAAAAACGGTGAGGCGGGCGGGCAGGCAAGTATTGAACATGCTCGAGTCCCCAATCCACGCAAGAATGCTCACATCTCCAGATCTAGTGAGAATATTTGCCAGCAGACGCCCTAGAGAAGCCTGCCCTTCACCGTATATTGCAGGTATCCCAACGGCCGAGAAAATCCCAAGCAGTGAGTATGCAGCGTCTTCCACTAATGTCGTCTGTCAGTTTGAAGCAAGACGCAGTTTCTCCCGGATACTGCTCAACCCAGGACGAAGTGCCATCAACTGCTGTGTAGAGACCCCTGTGGCTTGCTCCATCTCTGAAATGATTTCCACGCATTCTTTGTGGTCCGGCACGTCCAGATCTCGATATACTGTCCAGTCTTCGGTGTAAAAGCGAACAACCTTGGCCGCAATGTACTCTTGAAGTGTCCACCCATGAGTATTCCAGACACTTCCTGCGAGAGCACCACAGGGGGACGAAGGGCGAACACCATGAAGGAAGACGATCATCATGGCAGAGTCCCAGTACCACCTGAACATGGCGACCAGGGCCTCCTGAAGCACGAAGTGATCCGACTTGTTGATGCAACATGTATCACTCCAAGCCCAATGGAATCCCGCAT
>JBBPTB010001035.1:0-11470 GCA_038093875.1 Boletus tylopilopsis
AACACTCGCTCGCTCGCTCGCTCGCTCTCCCTTGAGATCGAGCGAGCGAGCGACTGAGTCTCTGCATGACACGTCAGCACAGCGCAGTGCACGGAATGAAAGTTAGACCCTGTCCTGTCGAGACTAGAATTTTCGCAGGATCGCACATGGCTCTCGCGCAGCGCGCAGGCACAGGAGTGGTAGTGTATACATGCGAATAGGTGAAACGAGGATGGCATATTCGACAGAGTACGAGAGGCCAAAAGGGTACCACATAGTAGGATGGTATATCAAAACTAGGCACCAAGATGGATATATAAAATCCGCTGGTCAAGTGGTATACGAACGGATCGCATCGTCATGTTCAGTGCAAACGCCGCACGAGTATGATCCAGACGGCCAGACTCGTCGACCATATGTCTATAAAACACCGATGTGATCTTGTTCGTCTCTCCATCATCTACCGCCCACATTGTCCCAATCACGGAGCGAAACCCTACGAACTGCATCGCGGACGCGAGGTGAATCACCTCGTCTGGGTTCTCCTCGTATCCGACGGTCGTATGACACGCAGAGAGATACGCAAACTCTGCATTCTCCAACTTGCATCCGATGATCCGTTGAATCGTGAGCCGTCCATCGTGCAGAGCAAACGCCGATTCGAACGGCTGTTCCGGATCTGGGAGACCATGGCACGCAAAGTGAACCCACTCGTTCTGACCAAGCTCTTCCATCACCCTAGATACACACGATTCCGCTCCATCTATGCGTGTGAACGTGGCGACGTCACGCATGAACTGACCAACACTGTTGAGTTCCGTTCCCACCGAAGGGAGTTCAGTCTCGCCAGAGGCATTAGCTTGGCCAATGGCGATAAAATGTTTTCGCTGGACTTGGGAGGATTGGCGTCTAGCATGAATGAGGGCGGTCAATGTTGGGGTGTAGGACGAAATGTAAAGATCGAAAAGATTTTTTTGCCCCTTTCTGAAGGGTCCAGCGGCATGCAAGGGAAGTGTAGAAAACTCAGAAGTGGGACACCACCAGATGCGGGATCGAACTGGCAGGAACGTACGGAGAAAATCGACAATCGGCGAGACGATCTGATCCCAGAGTTTCCGTAAGAAGGCTGCCAGGCCCTTTGTCATGTCAATCCTTCGAGTCGTTGCACGTGCAATCATGGCGTGAAGCTCTATGGAGAGTTCTCGAATACTTTCAAGTTCGGTCCGCAATGGTATGTGAACGGGGTTGCGATCGAGTAAGACAACAAGGGCGTCGCAGCTATACTGGCTCGCATTGATAATGATGACAGGGCCCTCACTAGCAGCATGTTGGAGATCCGAGAAGAGTAAGGGAAGAAGGAAACGGGATAAACTAGGTAGTTTGCGGATTTTGCCGACAACTTTCTGGAGTTCGAGATTGAAATGGCACAGTTGTTCATGCTGACATGCTCCATGTGAATTGAGGGTATCATGAATATGGGAAGTAAGACGAGTGAATTCATCCGCAAGCTCCTCTCCTGCCATGCCAGATGCGATGACCTCGTCCAATGGGGAATGCAGTCGAGTCAGTTGGCTCCAGAAAACGGCGCGTCCTTGTTCAAGTAGTTCGACCGCTTTGACAGGGATGCGGTTACGGAGACAGGCCGAGAATGCGTCCATGGCGAGTGATGATGTCAGATTCTTGAGGATAGCAAGATTTTCAGGCAATGATGGCAGAGTCGCCAGATGTTGAACAACAAAGCAAAGGGATGTTTCATAGGCCAGGAGTAGCGTTGGATGCTGCAGATCTTCAGCCGCAGAAATCCATTCCTGAGCAGCCACAAGATCATTTGAAGAAACCATCGGGGACACTTGTGCAAGTTGAGCACACAGACTAAATAACACGTCTTTATCCTCTGACTGCCTTGACCTTGTGAACCGAGCACGGAGGCACCTCGCAAGATGGCGTAACGACAACGACCACTGGTGGTGACCCATTGGGTGAAGGTGAAGGGCTGTTTGATGAAGGGAAATGGCCTCGTTGAGGTCCTCCATGATACCGAGTTCCTTGTACCGAGTGGTGAGATCAACAGCGAGGTTGTTTAGTGATGTTGGTCGATGATGGTGTCCTTCTGGACGAAGGTAAAGGGCTGCTCGGTGGAGGACAATGGCCTCGTCGAGGTCCTCCGTGACCCCAAGCCCCTTGTACCGGTTGGCGAGATCAACCGCAAGGTTGTTCAATGACAATGACCGATCCGGGTGTCCTTCCGGACGAAGACCAAGGGCTGCTCGGTGGAGGACAATGGCCTCGTCGAGGTCTTCCATAACTCCGAGCTGGCGGTACCGGGTGACGAGATGAATTGCCAGGTTGTTTAGTGATATGGATCGATTGGGGATCCTTCCGTAAGAAGGTCGAGGCCTGCTCGGTTGAGGTTAATGGCCTCTTCGAGGTCCTCCATGACCTTGAGCTGGTCGTGTCGGATGACAAGATGAACTGCAAGGTTGTTAAGCGATAAGAACCGATCTGGGTGTCCTTCCGGATGAAGGCCAAGGGCTTCCCGGTTGAGGCCAATAGCCTCGTCGAGGTCTCCCATGATCCCAAGTTGGTTGTACCGGGTGGCGAGATGATTTGCAAGATTGTCAAGCAACGACGACCGATCGGGATGTCCTTCCGGCTGAAGGTCAAGGGCTTCTTGACTGAGGACAATGGCCTCATCGAGGTCTTCCATGACGCCAAACTGGTCGTACCGGGTAGCGAGATGAATTGCAAGGTTGTGTAGCGACGATGACCGATCTGAGTGTCCTTCCGGGCGAAGGTCAAGGGCTTCCCGGTCGAGAACAATGGCCTTGTCGAGGTCCTCCATGACCCCGAGTTGGTCGTACCGCATGGCGAGATCACCCGCAAGGTTATTTAGTGACATTGGCCGATCCGGGTGTCCTTCCGGACGAAGGTCAAGGGCTTCTTGGCCGAGAACAATGGCCTTCTCGAGGTCCTCCATGGCCCCAAGCTGCCTGTACCGGGTGGCGAGATCAACCGCAAGGTTGTTTAGTGACATTGACCGGTCCGGGTGTCCTTCCAGACGAAGGTCAAGAGCTTCTCGGTTGGTAACAATGGCCGTCTCTAGGTCCTCCATGACCCCAAAATGTTTGTACCTGGTGGAGAGAAGAACTGCAAGGTTGTTTAGTGACGATGACCGATCTGGGTGCCCTTCCGGATGAAGGTCGAGGGCTTCTCGGTCGAGGACAATGGCCATATCGAGGTGCTGCATGACCCCGAACTGGTCGAACCGAGTACTGAGAAGAATTGCTTGGTATTCTAGTGACGTTGACCGATCCTCTCCTTCCAGAAGAAGCTCAAGGCTTGCTTGGTCGAGAGATATAGCTTCTTCAAGATCATTCTTCCTTCCAAGCTGGCTGTAGCTGAAATAAAGATGCATTGCAAGCCGAGATAAATAGAGACCTCGCTCCGGATGACCAGGTGGGCACAGCTCCAGCGCTTCACGGTCAAGGGTAATCGCCTTGTCGATACAACTGGTGTCCCCTCCCTGCATGAACTCTTCGATGTGAGAGTTGGCACATAAATGTAGCGCTGCTACCGCTGAGTGTGTTACTTCATGGTTCTGTATACCGACAAAGGAGACATATTTACCTTCCGAGTCCATGCTGCACCAAACCCGGCGACGCAGCAGGGTAGTTCGAGAAAAACCCTTTGGCTTGGATGCTGTGCATGGCAAGCGCTCTTCGTGGTTGGCAGGAAGTTCAAGCGCTTCGAACATCTCAACTTCTACTTACTTTCAAAAGGTCCTCGAGTCTTCCGAGTCGTCCCCGTAATTCCTGCCTCATCGCAATTCCCGTCGCTTCAGTTCAGAATTTGATGGGCACAGACCTCAGTACGCTGGCGCGAGGTTTCGACTCTTTCCAGCAATCCGGGCCTTCACAACAACATCGCGCTAGCCACTCGACAGTCTCTTCGTCGAGAATCTCCACCGCACCCAAGGGCAGCGAAGCTCGTCTTGAACAAGTCATGTACGTACGAGCTCGAGAGGATGCTGCGACCTTGACAGGCGCAGGTATTCCAGTTCGACCTTCCTCGCATTCCCAGAAGCCGCTCCCGACTTGAAGGGATTCAACGCCTGAATAGGAACGTAAGCAACTCTCGTTCGCTTCCGCTTATTTATTCTGAATCATCATGCCACTGACAGGGCGGTGCATGACAGCTCGTTTCATTCTTCAACCAAGGCTTCCCAAGTGCCGTTTCCCAACTATCTCAAACACGTGGCAGATAGCTCGTAGACCACGTCCTTACCAGCAAAGCTATGTGCGCTCATGGTGTCCTCCGGCTCGGCCTTACAGCACCACTGTTTTCCTCTTCTGGACTCTTCCTCCTCTGGCCAGCCTCCCTCGCAGCGAGAAGCACTACGCTGCAATGGACTCCGTCGCGATACATCGCCTCCATGTCCGTCGTCCTAATCCTTTACCTACTCGTCTCGGCTGCCTATACAGAGACTTTATGCGCAAACGTGTTCGAACCAAGGATAGAGGGTGACCACCCCCGTCCCCCCTTTTTCTTTCCATCCAGCAGGTACGGTCTAACGAAATAGTACAATGTAACTCCTGAATCCAGAGGGGGTACGGAAATATCCATGTATGTGCCGCATCTCAGTCCAACGATGCCGAAAGCACGCCAGCCTCGTTCCACCCCCCAACTCTCGCATCATCATCTCTTTCTCTCCTCGCTGAACTCGGACCCGGCACTCTATGATCCACTTCGATATCGCCCGAGTCGCCTACGTCGCCCTCCACCGCGTTGGTACCCTGCTCCCCCTGGTCGCCGTCCACGAAGACCATCGCGGACACGGTGGTATCCGTCTCGACGTTGGACCGTGAATGCACGCCGAACCCAATATCAGCGTGAAAGCGACCACGACGCGCGCCATGATCGTACAGCTCCCGTATGCTGATGATGAACCGCGGGATGAGAGGGAAAAACAAGAGATCGGAAGCCGTGAGCAGAAAGAGTAGGACGGTGGTGTTCGGTATAGCGTTGCCTTGGGGGAGGAGCGAAACGATCTGGTAAAAAATGTTGCTAAAATCGTTGGGACAGTCAGTGCAAGCACACGTGGTTGTCAGAAGCACAGGCATACACAAAGAAATAAAGAATTCCATCTCTCGCTAGGAGTTGCATGTAGCTGTTGAGCTGCCACCGTTTCGTCGCTTTGTACATCCCGACTGACTCTCTGAGAGTTCGAGTGACAGCGAGAGCCACGAGCGTAGCAGCGAGAACCAAACGTAGGACAAGAGTTAATATACCACCTGCCTTTGGAGTGGTGTACGATGCATCGCAGAATGAAAAATAGGACAGCGGGACAATCATCACTGAGAAGAATAGGCGTAGGTTAGATGCCGGAAATTGTCTCCATTCCAACCTATGTGCGTGCGTACCTGACAAGTGGGCATTGTAGATTCCATTATAAACAAGATTGATGACGAGTTGCACCACATAAATAAACAGGATGATCCAAAGAATCACCCTGGATCTACCCCACATTGCGTAGACGCGGAGAACCATCACCACTAACGCCAATTAACCCACTGAAAAGGAGGGGTCAGAAGAGATGATAACTCACGATCCGTGGCACCAAGAAATGCCACGAATGTCCATCCAGATACGATATATAACACTGTACCTTTGAGATAGATATGTCTCATCGTCAGATCACGGACGCCAGTAGCTGGATACACTGACAACTATTTCACCATAAGAAAGCCATGACTTGAAAAGTAAGCTACGCACACCTGCCAGAATACCATCTTTAGCGAGAGCTAGATATAACGCAGAAAGAAACTGACATGTAGAGGGCCGGGAAAAAAGGAACTACCGGCTATGGATATAGTTGAGCAAACGAACTTCGAGTTGGAACTGGAGACTTACAGAGTGCGGAGATCCTTGAAGATTATTTAAGTCACCGAGGTTAGTCTCAATGATGCGCTACAACTTGGCAATTGGACCTACGTAAGTGAACAGAGACCTATGTAGCGGACCTATTGAAACAGTCTGTTCAAAAACAGTGATACTCTTTGAAAGGATTGTATACACACGACAATAAACAAAGTGGAGACCCAAGTCCAAGATCTGTGCTGCGAAAGGATTGGGATATTGTATCACCGTGATAAAACAAGTGCTTACCCAAATATACTCGACCTTTGCGCAAATTGGTTAGAAATAGGACGGATATAGTGACAGTATGCCAGTGGCACACCTCATTGGAGAAGGTGAGGACTACAATTTAGATGTTGCAGTGGTGATGAACAGGAAACACAAGCAAGGTCACTCACTGTAATCGTACGTGACGACGGTGACCAGAATGACTGCATTGACATATTAGATAGAGAATAGAGAATAGAGTTGAAGGAGACCGTACGGCATGAATAATTGTTTAAAACGATAAGTTCCACAGCGGACTGTAGGGCAGACGACATGAGGTGTGAGGAGAAAAACAACGGCTCTGATGGAAACCAGGTAGTGGAGCCAGTACTGGTCTCCCAAAGGAGACAGAGAGCGCGCTATTTATCACCCGTCCCCCGTGCCGAAGCCATCGGATGGCTACTCCATCCATATCCGATTTATCATTATGGGGGGGGCGGTCTACCAACGCTGGGTGCAGTTAGAAACCAGTGACATCCCGACGGCGAAAGGAGAACCTGTGTGTAAGAAGCTTATAGTTGCAAGGAGGGGTGTCTTGCAATCAGTGATGGTTTCGATGAGTATGGTCATAAAGTAACACACAGCGCATGAATGATCAATAAGCGGATGCAAGGCTATGAGCGGGTCTTGCTCACCGTGCAAAGTACCATGGGCGGCATGTACAGCATGTACAGGGTAATGTCCGTATACGAGGCTTTGTAGTGCTTCCGGTCCGAAGCTACCACGACGGACGGAGCGTGTCTGGAAGAGGAGATTCGAATCAGGACCAATGGATCGGATCAACTCTGTCATCCCAGGCAACGATGTTGGTACTTACTAGTACGCCATGGACGCGTCGAGTCATTGGTGTTCACCGCAGCGCTAGGTCGCCGTGTCTCACAGCGAAGACGACACGAGCGACCTACCCCGGTACTCGTCTGCGAAACACACACCGTACGTGTCTGCACTTGCAGAATGCAGAGTGTAGCAACGCACCTTACACTAGTACTTTTTTGGTGGAGAAAGTCCATCATGATCGGGGTCTTTCAACTATTGAGCGAACCGGCCCGGTACTTTCCAAGCTATCGAGACACAGCAGACATCGACCCATCCCAGTCGACAAGTTCTTTTTTTTTATTTGGCCCACCACGCCTACGACGTCTCCATCCCGTCATCTCCATTCGTCCTCCCCACCTCCTCAAACACCAACGTTCCCTGCTGTTCCTTGAGCCACTGCACGCTCCGCTTCTCGTCCATGAAATACATATACGCCCGACGCAAATCATCCACGTCCACCTTGTCCGCTTTCCGCTTGCGTGCAATTACCTGAGCACACGAGATCAGGTTCAGCGCGTACCGCAACGTCGTCGAGCCTGCCATCGACGTCAGGACGTTCAACGCGTCCGACGTGAGCGTCACGTCCTCTTCTTCGCAGCTGTCGTGTCGGAGACGATGAGTCCACACGTTGTGTGGTAAAAAGGTGTGACATTACCGGATTTGGATGATCTGTTGAATGTCCTCGTCCGTATAGGGTTTCGTGCTGACGATCAAGACACGGTCGAGGAGGTCCACTGGGAGACCGTGTGGACTGCGCACGTTGGTACCTCGTATCCTGGACATCCCTCGGTTAGACGCCATAATAACCAACGGTGACAGTTCGCTTTCCAATGCCCGGTTCAGGAACGAGAAGCATTCAATGTCGAGCATGTGAACTTCGTCGATGAATAATACCTGCACATTCGAGCTTTTAGCAAGTCTATTGCCACACAAGCAAAGAAAGAAGACGGACGCCAGGGACGATTTCAGCTTTGCCTTCTTCTCGCCATTCGGCGACCTTTGTGTTTATTTGATCTCGTAGCTCCGGTTTGATTTCGCCTGTGTCGCCAGCAAAGAGTGCAAGGAATCCTTGCGTTCTACTGTTGATGACGTCGATTTCGTGGAGGGAGACGGTGTGAACGACCTCTTTGCGTTTTTGTATTTCGCCTTCAGGACATTGCACGAATTTCGTCTGAGACAAGCAATCTGTGTGAAATATTGGAGAGGACAAAGACTGATGGACGTACGTCTGCACCCATGGCGTCATAGTCTCTCGAACGGGCAAAAGAGCGACCGAGTTTCGAGACCTTGCCCGAGGTCTTGTCGATAACGACGACGTCGCCTGCAAGCACTTTTTCTTTCGACAATGCCTCGATCATTTTCGTTCCAAGATCATATATCGTCTCCATGTCCGTCGTCTTGATCGTCAGTTTTCCCGTCTTGGTTGCCTAGATAGACCTGAGTGAGTGGGCAAGGAAATCGAGAGTAGATGCGGGAAAACGCACCCCCGTGAGACTTCGGTCGATTTGGATCTCGACAATCTCACCCTCGATGATTTCTGTTTCTTCTTTTATACGTACACCGATACTCCTCCGAATAGCTTGCGTGAGGGCTTCCGTCTTGGACATGGAAAGCGAAAACACTTCGCTACCAGCGATCATCGTAAACGGTACGTCAGCACCGAGGGTCTGCGCCATGCCTACACGTCGTAGTGGTGGTCAAAACGTTTGACGCGACCACGACAAAAGACATACCGAGCGCAATGGCCGTCTTTCCCGTGGACGGTGGACCGGCGAACAAGATGGCGCGTCCGGCTATCCGTCCCTCTTGGACCATCTTGAGGATCATGCCGGCCGCTTTGCGCGCTTTCGCTTGCCCCACCATACCCTGTGCGTTCGCGCGGGGCTCGAGTCGGTCGTCGAGCCCGAGACCGCGAATGTGTGAGTGTGCGCCTGAAATGAACGAGGTATGAGCAGGAGCGCGGAGACGCGGTTTCTGAACTGGCCTATGCGCTCCATCTTGGTGATGTCCCGCAGCTCGGACGTCCCTGCTGTGATTTGGGTAGCCTGTACGTCGCCATGGCCCGTCAGCCTGGCCCCAACGAGAGGCGGTCGAGCACAACTTACCATGACGATTCGGTTTTTGGTGGAAGGGACGCGTCTGTTTGTACGGTACAAACAAAAGAACTCGGTAGAGAATTTCATAGCAAGCTTTGGCTGGACCACCGTACACATGCTAGGTCTACGCCAGCTCGTGCGCAACCTTGCGCGCACAACGCCTCGCGCGACGACGACGACGACGACGAACCCCTCTCTGCGCGCCTTGGCACCATCACGGTCGCGCACGTACGCTGCGCGCACCACCCGCGAGACCATCGCCTCATACGACACCGTCATCACCGAATTCAAAACCTACAAACCCATCACGCCCGGCATCCGTCACCTCCGCCGCCCCCTCAACGCCCACCTCTACAAAGGCAAACCCGTCCGCGTGCTCACCACCGCTCTGCGCAAAAAAGGCGGTCGGAATGCCACGGGGCGCATCACCGTACGCTTTCGGGGTGGGGGACACCGGCGGCGGATTCGAATCGTCGATTTCATGCGGACGGAGCCTGGGGTGTATGATGTAGTGCGGATCGAGTATGACCCTGGACGGTCGGGGCATATTGCGCTCGTCAAGGCAAGAGATCCGAATGCCGAGGGGATGGCAAAGTGGAAGTACATTTTGGCACCGGAGGGTCTGAGAGCGGGAGACGTCGTGGAGAGCTACCGTTCTGGTCTGTCTGCGTCGCTGATCCAGTCTGTTCGGAACACCGAAGAAGGCTCTGAAGATGCGAGTGAGGGAACGAGGATGTTGTCTGTGGACGAGATTGCCAAGCCTGGAAAGGAGCAGTCAACGTCGGACGCGCTGCTCATTGGGATTCTCCGTGGAGCGATCATCAAACTGGGCAATTGCGTACCCATCAAGCTTATTCCGACAGGTACCATGGTGCACAACGTTTCCCTCGATCCTCTTGGCAAAGCCACGCTCGTACGGGCTGCAGGGACGTTTGCGCAAGTCGTGCACCATGAGGAGAGCGGACGGTACAGCCACATTCGGCTTCAGAGTGGCGAGGTGCGCAAGGTGTTGTCGAATTGCGTCGCAAGCATTGGAAGGGTCAGTAATCCATTGTGGGACGACCGGAACCTCGGTAAAGCGGGGAGAAACCGATGGTTAGGCTGGAGGCCGCGGGTGCGCGGTGTTGCCATGAACGCGTACGCTCTCGCGACACTTACAGGCGCAGTTGCTCATCATTTCACAGGTGTGATCACCCTCACGGAGGTGGACGTGGGAAATCCAAGTCGAATAAACATCCCGTGTCGATATGGGGGTGGGGTACCAAAGGCACTCGTACGCGCAAGCCTGGACCCACTACGAACAAGATGGTGGTCAAGGAGCGACCGCGGGGTAAGGAAAAGGCTGGTCGCTCTTAACCAAAGTACAAGTCGTTTGTTTGTACATACACTCGATCATATACTAGACGCGGTCACGTGATAGACGCGAACCAGCCACGCGTTCGTTTGGCTGTCTAAGCTTAAATAACTCGTCGCTTTCCTCCTTGAACCCGTTCCATCCCCCAACTCGTCGTTGCCGACAACGACGACGACAATGCACTCGACACTGAGCAGGACATCCTCAGCAGCCAGTATATCCTCGGACGATGCAACGCGTCGCACCCGAAAACGGTTCACGAGCGTGCAGCTCATGTTGCTCGAGCAGCTCTTCCACCAGTCCTCCCACCCGACTCGTGAAGAGCGCGAGGTCGTCGCTCGAGCAGCGGGGATGTATGTTCTCTTCGCCCTCTTCGTCCTGAACGTCCGACTGACACACGTGCCCAACCCAGGGAAATGAAATCCGTCACGATCTGGTTCCAAAACAAGCGTCAGACAGAACGCAAGGCGCTTCAATCCACCGACGCGCACGCACACCGTGCCGCGTCGTTTCCCATCCCCTCGTCCTCCCCGTCGGCCCTCTCTTCGCCATACGCCTCCACGTCGACGTCTGGCTCGGCCTCAGGCCAGACGTCTCACTCCGTCCGCACGCATACACGCACCTTCTCCACACACGCCCACACACCCCGCCGCAAAATAACCCCGCCCCGCCCACGGCCCTCTCTCGACCGCATCGCGACCCGCTCCGAGTCGCGCCTCCCCCCACCGCGCACCCCGACACGCCCACACGACCCGCATGCGTCGTTGTGGGACAATATGCCCTCGTCCCCGCTCGCACCGCCCGCGAGCCCGCCCGCACATGACCTCGTCGAGTTTTTAGGCGGCAGTCGGACGCTGGAGTGGGCGTGTGCGGCGGCGCGGTTGGCGGGGAAGGAGGCGCGACGGCGGTCAGGTGCGCGTGAGCGGGAACTGGGGCGCGACCACGGCCAAGATCGGGACAGAGTCGAGCCAAACGTACTGCAATAGCCATAGACAATGTGTGTATTCCAGCATCCGCCTCGGCGACTTTGGACGCCATGAAC
>JBBPTB010001036.1:0-11467 GCA_038093875.1 Boletus tylopilopsis
CCGCAAGGCTGGCAACATGAGTTCGAGACTCTGCGTGAGATAGGGGTCGAGCCTGGGGCCTGCCCCTCGAGGATGCCATAGTAAATGACAAGCGCGTCGAGCTCTTGACATCTCATCCATGGTTGAGGTATAGATGTCGACAATTTGACCGTCCACGGAGATGGTTTCCCATCCTTCGCGTTGTCACATCTACCACGCGCACCAGCGGTCAGTGGTGGCGGCATACACGTACACTGGGCTTACCGTAGACGAGCACATCTGCCTTGCGGCGAGGGGTGCCCAAGGTATAACGTCGATCCCGTGGAAATTGCAGCACGCCAGCATCTCGCGTTCCTACGCCGTTGCATGAGCCATTCGTGCAGGGTGCACGCGGGGATAGACGCACCTCTTCGCGGTAGAGCAACGAATACTCGTCTTGCATGCTGACGTGCCACCTCGTTGAGGTGCGCAAACTGCCAGCACCGCATGGAACTAGCGCCAATGTAGCGCACTTTTCCGCCCTGTACGAGGTCGTGGAGCGCCTTCATCGTTTCCTCGGCGGGCACGTCGGGGTCGTAGCGATGGATTTGTAAGAGATCGAGGTAAGAGGTCTGGAGGCGCGCGAGTGAGGCATCTACTGCGTTGAAGATGGCCGCGCGGGAGAGGCCGCCTTAATTCACGTATTGCCGCTCGTTGTGGAGCGCAGGGCTGAGGTATGTGTGGAGGCTTGGGTTGTTGTCGGCAACGAGAGTGAAGCATTTCGATGCGAGGACGATCTGGTGACGCGGGATTTGATACTAGCGAAGGGATCGGCGTGTAAGCGAGAGATGTTGGATCGCGAGATGATTACCTTTTGGATGAACTTGGCGATGATACGCTCTGATTCGCCACGTTGCGATCGGGTATGTTGCTGAAAAGGTGTCGGAAGGGTCGGCGAGAAAGTCTGTTCGAGGGTAGGGTCAGGTTCGGAATGGTGATCTGTTCATCAGAGCGACGATGAGCGTCCTACTAAGTGTTAAGTTAGGTAACAGGAAAATCACCTGACCTCAAACATACCAAGGGAGGCATAGATAAACTTGTGAATATCGTCGCCAACGACGTCCGGGGAGATCCCATTCATGTCCTTATGGTCAATCCATGGGCCATGGGGAAGCACCTCCAGAATCTCATTTTCCGGACGAACAGTGATCAGGAAACGTAGGTTGGTAGGAAGGCTATTGTCGGCAATTCCAAAAGCGGTTGGCGTCGATGACGATGACTGATAGACCAATAGCCTGATGATCCAGACTAGCTTCGATGGACTTCTTTGGTTGCTCCGAAGGTGCGTCAACATACGAGTGGCTTTGCCCTTCACGATGGCTGAGAGGGCAGACCTGTACTGCAGATCGCGGTCGGCAAGGTCACATGCGACGGTACTAAAAAGATTTCGGGGGTCGCGCTTCGTGTTGCCACTCCTTGAAAAGCAATACGAGGAGCCTAGCCGGTTTTGCCCATCATACAGCCAAGCAATCGAGTGAGTAACTGCAGACTTGCCCGACCAGCAACGCCGGCATTCGTGGAGTATCATTGTTGCCGTTGTTGAAGGTATCGCGAATTTCGTCAAGTAAAGACTCGCGTGTCCCCGGCAGGCATTCTTTCGTGTACCTAGCGCCAATCACATACGGCACATCATCCAGGTTGATGGCTTCCGCTATAATCTACGTGAGCATCTGACCTCAGTATTGAGAGGGCGGACCTACCCGTCTGTTCCACGAGGACAGTGATTTTTTCCTGTGCGCATCCAGTTCCCTCCAAAAATGTAATTGAGTCTTCGCAGCTTCTTCTCGTGATCCGCGACCTTTCCATCGAAGTTGAAGATCGTGTATTTCGTCGTATGAATCACTGGATACGATATCAGTAGTGGGGACAACGAAGACAACGACGACGAACGAAAATTCAATTTCGACATAGAATTTCCTCGCATCCCGGAATTTGCGCCGCTTTTGAGTGTGAAGATTAATGTCTGAAAGACATCAAAATACCGAGCACAAAGATGTTACCTTTGATAGTCGGATTTTCGGCCTCCAACGACGCTTGAAACTAGAGAGGTACCCAGTATACATACACGATACCCCGAGCCAGATTGGGTGTGTTCATGGTGTTATAGGTAAAGCTAGTGGATATACGATGCTCAGCTGAGAAGTGAAGAGAAGGGTTGTGGACGAACAAGTGTGAGAGCCGAACAAGCCAGCATGCGGTTGCAATGCGGTAGTAATCAGCACCTGCGACTCCACACGCGGGCCGCGTTGATCCGGCTGTTGAAAACTTATGTAATGGCAACTGTTCAACGTTTCGAAGTCTGTCACGTGCCCTCTGACGGTCACAGTCGATCCAAAACGACTCGCTATCGAACTGATACTCAATACCATTGAATTCTTGCTGATACGTTTGATCGCGATCGGATGCTGACATATGGCAGTGACACGAGTGGCACCAACTCCACCGCGCACATGATCCTGATCCTGATCCTGACGATGGGTTTCATCCATGAAGGCAAGTGACACGACTGCAAGAATATACAGTATGATATGCATCTCACTCAACATAGGGCGCTCAATTTGGAGCCTGGTCAAGCAGGCGCGCACCTGCTGGGCTCAGGCTATGTAATGGTACCGTTCTTGTGCAGCAAAGTTGAACGTTGAACGTTGAACATTACATTGCACCTCGGGACACCGTGATGACCCGTGCAAGGACCCACGGTAGCTACTACTAGTACGTCATCGTCGTTTGTCATAAACCTAGTTTCGAACTCACTGTCGCCATGTTGGAACGGCAGCAATCCACAACTTCTGGAAGATGCGTTTTGCTAGATGGTCCATGGAAATATATGTAAGGCCGCAACATGTCCTCATACTCCCGCATTGTTTAGATGTCTCTTCCAGATACAACCACTATCCTCATTGTCGGTGCTGGTCCAGCAGGACTTGCAGCCACACTTTCTCTTTGCCATCATGGCATTCGGAATTTCACCATCGTAGATGCCGTGCCACAATGGCAAAACACATCCCGAGCTCTTGCAGTTCACGCTGCCACTTTGGAGGTAAGTTTTTTTTTAATGCTCGACCTCTGTCCCATTGACGCCTCTACACTAGACAGTCACTGGACACAATTAGCTGTGGAGACAACCTCACATCTTTGGGCAATAAATCGACAGTGCTCACCATTCAGACTCGCTCAACAAAGCTCATCAGTCCCTCACTTGGGAGCCTCAAATCCTATACTCGACACCCGTACACGCTCCTCATCCCTCAGAACATTACGGAACGTGTATTTAACGAAAAACTAGAAAGTTTTGGCACCACCGTGCATCGACCTCTGAAAGTGGTCGGACTGAAGCGCAACGCATCCAATCCACAACTCAGCGATGTTACCTTTGAGGACGGTAGAATAATCACGGCCAAGTATGTGATCAGTGCAGATGGTGTGTGCTCCATGGTAAGGCCATTTTGCATTCTTTCCATTTGAATATTGTTTTACGAGCGATCGTTTAGATCCGTACTATGCGTGCAATGGCTGAAATATGTCGGCGACGTTGAGCATAGCTGAGGGTCTTTCCACAGCTTGGTCGACACCAGCAACGTTTTTTGTCATTTGAAGCCATGCCTAAGCAAAGGTGTTACAAGGTGCTTGTAAGTGTGCAAGTTAAGTTGAATCTTGGGAAATTTACCATGCAAAAATGGCTGGCGATAAGAATGCACTGCGTCCAGTCGACGTGATTGTGGTCACATGATCCATGTCCCCAAAGCATTTGTCAGCAGCCGCAAATGTTCCACAAGGTCATGAAACTGCCTTCTGCCCCGAGCTGCACCTACCCAGGAGGCAACGTGCACCTAGTGCTCAGAGGTGAAGCTGTCTAGTTCTCCCTCCTCCTGCCACAACTTGGCCGTTTCATTTCTATGACAAACCCTTGAACACCGACCAAGACCCTTGGGCAAGAGTGGATATTCTCCACGACCGTCGTGAGTCCCCACCCCAGCTCTCATCATTCTGATGTACGGCGATTCAGTGCTTTGGCGAGTCGATCGACACAACGCAGGACCATTCGACGAATCGGCAGCAGGAGGGGTTCAATGGCGGGGCAGGTGGAGCGCTAGACGTCACAGTGGGTGTTGATGCAGGTGCGTTACTTGGTTCGATTGTCGGATTTGCCTGACCGTTATCGTTGGCGATAGTGGTTTCGAGTCGCGTCAAGACCGTCTCGTCAACTCGCTGAAAAGTGACGTTGCGCTCGACAGCCACGATGTGCCGATCAGGTAAGTAAACATGGTGTGCCATGAATTTAGCGTCGAATCTGACCCAATGACCCTTTTTAGCACGTTCATCAAGTTTCGACCCAGTTTGGTCGAGTACCCAGCACTTCGCTTCCCAGGTCGGTAGGTCGCTCAAGTCAGGCTTCTTCCCGTACACCATATCGTAGGGCGTTTTTCTGTCTAGCGCTCTCTTAGCTGACCTATTTTTCACCCAGGTAACGTACATG
Organism: Boletus tylopilopsis; assembly: GCA_038093875.1. Lineage (NCBI taxonomy): Eukaryota > Fungi > Basidiomycota > Agaricomycetes > Boletales > Boletaceae > Boletus > Boletus tylopilopsis. Next base: position 4,496 of record JBBPTB010001036.1, read on the forward strand.
AGGGCCTCCCCCCACAAGCTCTTTGGCATGTGTCATGACGATCAACCCAGTGCTCGGTTCACCCCACGCGAAAGGAGCTCGCAGAAATGGTGCGCATGACGTGTTATCTCTTCTTGCCCGTAAAATGACTCGTACGCCTTTTCCTTAGGTGCTCAGGCGTTGTCGGACACGGCCCGGACCAGCTCCTCAGACAAGTTGAGATGCGGTTGGATTAGGATGACTGAGGCTCAACCCCGAGCGAGATGATGTGAGTCACCACTCTTTATTTAGCTTGCACTCCATTCTCGCTGGCCACGAGTTCATCATCCTAACTCTTCCCGACCGTCTCCTAGTTACATCCAACAACGTCGACAGGACTTTGAACGACTTCACGCAGCCGAAATGGACAACAAAGGTTTTCCCCAACCAGTGAGTAATTTCCCCTGACGGCACGTCATCATCCTTATACATCCTTGACAGCTTCATGGAACTCAGTGCCGCTTACAAATGCTCGAATCGACATTGGTGTCACAGAAGACGCCGCGATGGCAGCTCCAGGAGGCATCATATTGAATGCCATCGACGTGGTCTGTTCTCTTTATCGCGCTTTTGATCGGAGTCGCTCAGATGTTGTGTGCACCGTGAACAGGCCAAATGGATCGCAATGTGGATTGATAAAGTCGTTCATGGTGACCAAAGTCGCACACGTATAAGAGAACACATCGTCCGACAGATTTGGAGCCTGCCATGGCCGGGTCTTATCGCGGACATGACGTGGGTGGTGGATGTCTCTGTTTCTGTTTGTCTGATGGCTTAGAAATAGCATCAGATTGTCCATCACGAGGTGCTTTGCCTGGGCTTTCTATGCTTGGCCGACGGGACGAGGTATTGGCACACGTGACACCACGTGACAGAAAGATTGTCGGGCGTCCTCTTTTCTTTTGATCAATCATTTCACCTCCCCGCTGCCATGCCTAGACTCGTGGCCAAAACGGCCACAAAAACTTCGTCAAGCGTACTTGATGAAATGGCCAAGCAAATGTCTAAAATGAATGAAGAGCTTGAGAAATACCTTCTTATGTTAGAGCTGTATATTGACTGGTGACTACTGATAAAGTACTCAGGTCAGGACCAAGCTTGAAGAGAACGTGAGAAGAAGATGCCAAAGAAGGATGCCAAAGAAATGATCCCTAAGCCAAAGAGACGAGCCGGGCGAAATGATGGATATTGCCTTATTGACACGATGGGCCTTACCACACGGAAGGCTCACTATAACTATCAATGTGTACGTGTCATTGGTTTGCTTATCTACATATTAACGAAATTCTAGCATATCGTCCGAGATCTTGCCGTCAAGTACTTAACAACGAGCTGTACAGTGAGTGGGCAGAAAGATAAGCTCGACATCGAGAAGGTTGTCTTGAAAGCACGTAACACGTCCATATTCAGTGCATATATGCAGCTTTTAACCACATGTCCATTCAGGCTCAAGCCCAATCGCGCACATTAAGGAGATATGAAGGTGGCTGGGCAATCCGTGACATCTTAGCACAGTTTCTACGCAACCGATCAGCACACGACCGGAAGATTGCTATTCACATGAAGGTAAGTGACGACTAATCACACCACTGTTTAACACTTTGATCATGCACTCAACAAGGGGATCGAGGAGGCAAAGAGAGCGCTGCTGCTAGAATAAAGCGCAAACTCTACACTCCTGATGCCTCAGAAGAATCAGAAAATGCTGAAGAGGAGGAGAGCGAGGCGGAGACAGAGAAGCCCAAGAAAAGCCAGGCCGAGAAAGTCAAGAAGTCGAAAGGGCCAACGACACAGGGAAGGAAGAAAAGAGGTCGAAAAGAGGATCCAGCACAGCATGGAGGGACCAAGTGACTGAAGAAAGGCAACGAGAGTGAAAAAGTAAGTCCAAGCTTGAATGCACAATGTAACATTGACGCCAATCCCTACGCAGCCTGTAAAGAAGGCATTGCAACATAGGACCCGACAAGCTGTATCTGAAGACGAGGACAGTGAATGTGAGGAAGTCATCGAGCCGGTGAGTTCGGCCCTTCACGCATCCGATGATGAGTCTAACCCCCGCACTGATCCCCAAGCAGCCATCACAACGCAGGACCCGACAAGCTGTATCTGAAGATAAGGACAGTGAGCGCGAGGAGGTCATCGAGCCAGTGAGTTCAATCCTTCATGCATCTGATGACGAGTCTAACACCCGCACTGATCCCCAAGCAGCCATCACAACGTAGGATCCAACGAGTTATATTGGAAGATGAGGACAGTGAACGTGAGGAGGTCATCAAGCCAGTGAGTTTGGTCCTTCAAGCATCCGATGATGAGTCTAACACCCGCACTGATCCCCAAGCAGCCATCACAACATAGGACCCAACGAGTTATATTGGAAGATGAGGACAGTGAACGTGAGGAGGTCATCGAGCCAGTGAGTTTAGTCCTTCAAGCATCCGATGATGAGTCTAACGCCCACACTGATCCCCAAGCAGCCATCGCAACGTAGGACTCAACAAGCTGTATCTGAAGACGAGGACAGTGAACGCGAGGAGGTCATCAAGCCAGTGAGTCAATATTCTCCGTGTCTTGTCATTAGATGATCAAATATCTTACCAGGGTTCCAATATCGACTCAATCCTGCTGCCAATCTCTAAGCAGTCTGTGGCCAAGACCATGTCATTGCCACCTAGGACTCATCGAGTAATGCTGGAGGATGAAGACAACAATCATGAAGAGACTGGGGTTGGAAGGGTTTCAAGCACAAAGACACAACAAGAGAAGTCTGCCAAGGCAACAGTGATCCACTCCTTTCTTAATTGTCCTGTTAACTGAAATGCCCTGCCAGGAGTCAAAGTCTCATTCTCATGATTTGTGCTCAACTCCCACAAGCGCTCTTTTTGATGAAACCAGGGATGGTGATGATGATGAGTACGACACTGATATGGCACAGGACAGGAACCACTTTCCGAAAGGGCCTTTGTGCCCTGGCATATTCTGTCCTGAAGAGATTCCACCTAACCCGTCAACCAAGTTTTCAGACGCGCTTACTAAGTATAAGAAGATGTATCAGAAGAAGGGGCCAGACTCAATACTAACTCTTGCAATGGGGATTTGCTACCTTGTCAAGAAGGAACATCGAAAGCAGGTTTATGTCGAGTTGGCAACAGAATGTGGCTGGCCAATCGACTCGCTGAGCTTCTATGGAATACCTGATTGGATTCTCTCGATGTTCAAGGAACTAAACAGTATTGTCCTTGACAGGAATGCATGCAAGGGTTTACATGCATGGCTTTCTTTCACTCAGGACATTGAAGCAGATGGGTGGACTATTGAATCTTTCAGCCGCGTTATAATACATGATCTCTCTTTGGATTTCCAAACTCCTCGGAATGCCCGACCTGGATAGTAAGTCGTATCTTTATGTCAGGAGGCAGTTATTGCTGATTCCGTCTCCGACAGCTATGGTAGTAAAGGCAGAGCGATCATCACGCAAATGCTGTATGGCTTATTTCCAGGGAATATGCCAACAGATACATTCTACCCGCTTCCTCGCTATCTGTTCCTTGACTACTTCATGGTTGCTTATGTCGCATCCAGACTAATCTCAGAAGACTTGGGTACATCGGTTGAAAATGGCCACCGAATTATGATTGCTAGCGGTGATGCTGGTGAACATCTGCACCCTGAGCGCGATGATGATCCCGAGCTCGACATGATTTACCAAAGGACCATCTATCTTTTCAAGGCCTGGAAGCCCCTGCACGTTGAAGACCCTGATGGAGCTGGAGCAAACATTGCAAAGGCACTCCCAATGGTGTGTGGTTTTGGTACAAATTTATGTTTCAGGTACAGGTTCAAGGAGTGTAGCTGAATCAACCAGGTTCATCTCAACCTCAACCTTGTATAAAAATCCTCCCAACGTGTGCAGATCAACCTGAACAATCAAACCATGTCGCAACAACCGTGGTTTGTGGATTGCACACATCAGAACAATGTTCTACTGATCTGTCCATTTTGAAGTTGGATGCAAGCGCTGATCAAGGTGATCAAGTCAATAGGACACGCAAATGGAAAGCCAAGACGGCAAGCATGTCTAACGTTTGGCTTCACATTTTCATTTGAGTCATTGTTAATTGTCCTGATATGGATGGCGCAAAAAGACCTTCCACTCGCGTACAGCGACTTTGGGACTGACAAAGTCGCCAAACTTTGCTCGTACTCCGCCCCTCACTTGCGAGAGGTGAAAATAGCGATGTCCAGCATTCCTCCCAATTCGCCTATGTGGTTACTCTTCAATGGAGACACGCCAACGCTCCATACGCTCGACCTCTCGTATTGTCCAGTTCCATGGTATGCGTTCAAGCTCAGTTGTCTGACGACACTCAGTCTGTCTCGTGTTCCTATATGGCTTCGTCAAGACACGGAGGAATTTTTGGCGACGCTCGGCGGCATGCAGAACCTCGCATATCTCTATCTAGTGGATGCCCTGGCTGGTGCCACTGGTTTTCTTGCCAGCGCAGCGTTCGATACCTACCAGAAAATTAATTTACCCCATCTTCATCACCTTCTCGACGCTCCACTCTCCACCGTCACCGCATTGCTGTCTTGTGTCAACATCCCGTTGACAACACTAGTCAGACTATCTTACCATGGTGAAACCCACACGGAGCCCTCTCGCGGTTGCTATGCTCCGCTGTGTTCAATTCTCACACGACGCTTTGCCATGATCGAAGGTCAAGGGCCTTCGAGCCTCACAATCCGTTCACTGGCCATCGAGAGCAAGGAGTTTGGAGGATCGTCAATCGCTTTCAGCGTCCTGGAACACGACCATCATTTCCGCCCTCCGCTATTCCGTGAACGTTGGTCTTCCAGCGTTCCTCTCGTGATCGAACCCTCTCGCCACCTATCATGGCCATTAGGGGACACGAGCGGCGTTTGCTGCTCGATACCTCTGACGAACGTGGAGCGTCTCCACGTCATCAACCCCCCGCATTTGTTGGCGTTTCGGAGGAAGATGCTGCGACACCTTGGAAATATACGATACCTCGAGATCAGCGATGGTTACTTGCCTGCCCTGGCCTCCGTACTCTCCTTTGACGATCGCAATAGCGAGAGGAACAAAGACGGATATGCGAGCAAGCAAGTAGTACCGTTCTTGGAGGAGTTGGAGCTGGATGATATTATGTTCCTGGCAGCGGATGCGTCTCCAGGCGCGTTCGCCGATGTACAGTCCCTCTTGGACGCGCTTGCCACCCGCAAAGGGCCTCGAGGGCGACTTATTATGACTCGATGCACGGAAAGCATCGGGGATGGCCAGGTAAACGAGTTTAACAAGGTCAGCTGTTGGGAAGCTGGTCATTTTCATGCCGTTGAAGATTTCAGTCGGATGTTAACGTTGGACGTTGTAGGAGACGGATAAATTCATGTATATCATGTGAACAACACGTTTTTTGTTCCTGATCATAAAACCTTCAACGTCCAAGTAGTGTAAGCGTAGCTTTGTCCAGTACAAAACATGCAGAGTCGTCCAAGACATTATTCCAACGTTGTCGCGTCATCACTTCAAAGCGGGACTCACTGTGGGAAACCTCATGACATCAGTGAGTGTTAACTGTGGGTTGATTGCCACGGGCATCGCAGGGGCTGGCCATGTACTGGCATAAACAAGTTGTGTACTTCTAACATGAATGCCCATCGACGTCCGGTCGCGGGATTTTGAGATAGATGATACCGCCCTTGGTTCCAGGGGCCACGAAGTTTGATGATGGTTGACAGAGCGGGACAGGTAGAGATCACGCATTGCGACTTCACATGATACTACAACATCCTTGTCACAATTAGCCCTATAAATACAGAATCTCGTAGATCGGTCTGCCTATAAAACCTTTATAATGTGTAATACAAGAGACAAAGGCTCGTCAATAGTTTCAAAATCGAAAGATATCGTGACCCCACACACCTATCACTGAGTATTCAAGGGGGAAACCTTGTCGCATCTGTGGATGCAGTCCAAGAGGACATCGAAGAACATATCTACCTAAATGCGAATTTGGTCAGGACAACGACACAAAGATCAAGGACGGAACCTCGAGCGATTCCAACACGATGCAATTCTTTCCGTCGGGTCCCCAAGCATCAGCGTACGTCCGGTAATTCCATGTGTCCACGATCGTCGCTCCCGTGGTATGTTCTCCCCACGTCTCCACATCGACGCGGAAGCATCTACCCTGAAATAAGCAAGGGTTGGACACATAAGCGACCGTGAGCGCATCATGAAGTGGGGGGCCATCTTCGAAACCAAACACTTGTTGATACGCATCGCCGCTAACCTCGAGCGATTCCAACACGATGCAATTCTTTCCGTCGGGTCCCCAAGCATCAGCGTACGTCCGGTAATTCCATGTGTCCACGATCGTCGCTCCCGTGGTATGTTCTCCCCACGTCTCCACATCGACGCGGAGGCATCTACCCTGAAATAAGCAAGGGTTGGACACATAAGCGACCGTGAGCGCATCATGAAGTGGGGGGCCATCTTCGAAACCAAACACTTGTTGATACGCATCGCCGAAATACGTGACAAGCGAAGCCAACATCTTTCGAAGGTTGGCCGACGGCGATGTATCATTTCCGTCCTGGTGGGGCGAGCACAGACACGCACGAATCCCTTGATTCACGATCGCTGTGTGAGTCACGTTGATCGGGAGCATCACCGTCTTGAGTGGGTTATTGACGACTGTCTGTGCTGCTTCGGCTGCATATGCGAGTCATTGTCGAGGTCGCGATGATTTCAGAAGATGGCGTACTTACGGTCACAAAGGGTGGTGTACTCTGGCAACACACGATTTGAGCGAGCATGCCAACCAACGTCACTATCGCTCACCTGCTGCAGGCGTGATGTTCCCAAACCCATTGCCTCCACCCATAAACACAAACTGTTCCACGCCATCCAGAAGTTCAGGATGCGCAGAGATG
>JBBPTB010001037.1:0-11465 GCA_038093875.1 Boletus tylopilopsis
TCTGAAGCCTTCGGTCGCTCCCGCCATGGTCCGCCAGGAGAGTTGTTATCCCGAGAATCAAACCCAAATGTCGCCTATATCTGGTTCCATGCAATAGGTCGGGCTCCGAGTTGTGCACCTTGAGATCGAAGATGTCAGTCGTCGCGCAGGTCGATGACGACCAGATGATGCGTGCGCATGGAAAGTGGAGCATGAGCGAGACGAATTCGGACCGGATCGAGGGCTCTCTCGGACTCGATAGATGTATTGGCCATCTTGGATGGGTGCTTGGCAGAGTATTTGGTGTACATCTTGGTCGTCTCTGAGACCGCCTGTATGTGACGGTTGGCATGCATAGGCAGGACGGACATAGCTTGCGTGCGAGTTGAGCTCAACAGAGATGTAGATGCACAAAACGGCTTACAACCGCCCACAATTGAGACTCGACATCAAGTCCGGCATGCTCTTCCGCTCGACACAAATAGCCACGGTCAGCGTCGCTAACCAAGATGTGTGCAGTAACGAAGAAAGAGGGACATCGAAGACAACATGAAACGCCTGTCAACTGTAGTGTGAACGGCCTCGCAAGATGCCTCGGTACTAGCCCCGCAGCCCGGCTGTCTCCGAGGTCAGGAAATGCTTACATAAGAACTGTACAGTTCATCCGCTTACTGATCAACATCATGTCCAGCGTTCCGCATCATCATCAACATGGGAAAGGGTGCGTCGTCCGTCGTCGTATACCGCACCAAACACGCTTGCTCATTCACATGGCTGGGTAGTTCACGGATCTCTTGCTCGTGCAGGCAAGGTCAAATCACAAACACCAAAGGTTGAAAAGCAGGAAAAGAAGAAGACCCCAAAGGGTCGTGCCAAGAAGCGCATGCTCTACAACCGCAGGTACGCCAGAATTCAGTCAGTATCCATACTGGGAGGTCTCTGACGGTGCGGTAGATTCGTGAACGTCACCACCCTCCCTGGCGGCAAGCGGAGAATGTGCGTCTTGTTTTATCGATTCCCACAGCTGTTCTCGGTCGACTTCTAACTGCTCTCTAGGAACCCCAACCCAGAGAAATAGTGCATGGCTATACGTACCTGTAGATTTTGTGCAGCACGAGTTGTTATATGATAGCAGATTTTACTGTCGTGCACAACCTTATAATCGTGCACCACTGATGTAATTTCAAATTCGACGAGGACTGCCACCGCCAACCACCACGAAGCAGGGACCAGGATCGCCCGCCGTCCGTGGTTACTTACCCTGCGACCGCCCTCGCAGGTCACCGGAGTCGGATAGCGCTTCCCTCCGCATTCCCACATTCCCCCTCAGTCAGTCCTTCCTAGCTGCTATCATTTGTATTGTACTATTACTTTACAAATGTATTGACCTTTTCCTCTCAGCCACATTCCCAAGTGACTGCCAAAGAATGCCTTTCACGGCGCTGTCCGACTGGATGATGATGCCCCTGAGAGAAGTTCGCCATCAAATGGACTTTTGCCGTTTACCACCATCATGCAGTAGGTAACAGCAGAACTGGATCGCCTCGAGCCGTGATTGGAAGATGGCAACATTATCCTCGTTGTCCAGGAAAAATACTTCCGTGTCCACCGCAGCGTCCTCTGCATCTACTCTGAAATATTCCGAGATATGTTTTCTGTCTCGCCCTCTTTCGACGCAGAGGAAGAAATGATCGACGGTTGTCCTGTAGTACACCTCCAGGACGCAGTCGCCGATCTAGAAATTATGCTCAAAGTTTTGTAGGACAGGAGGTACTTGGCATTTGACATGTTCTTACCGAGTGACGCTGACAAAGGTTCATGGTAACTTAGCTACATATTTTTCCCAGAAACCCTCATGCCGATCGCCGTCCTGTCAGCATTCCTGCGGCTGGGTAAAAAGTATGTCATACAACAACTCTTCGAAGAGGCAGAAAGAAGGTTATCATTCGGTATGCCCCTATTGGCGCAAGCATCCGCGATATCGTCTGCGGGGAACGTGATCTTGTTCCCTCGAATTAGCGGAACTGACCCATTCAATTTCATGGTCATGAACCTTGCGAGCGAATTTGGGCTCATCTCGATAGCGCTGATCGCTGCATTCCATTGCTGCGTTACATGTCCTGCCACATCCATCGTAGACGGCTATGACTATAACGGCGTTCGGTGTGTTCTGTCGGCCGCCAATCAACGTTACTGTTTCCTCGTCCAACGCTATCTTGCAGACGTCGAGAGACAGCTATTTCAATCTCTCGCTTACCCATCACAGGACTGCATCTACGGTTCATCTGCCACAAATCATTGCGACTCTGGACTACTTTCCAACCTTCGTTCTATGCAATGGTTCCGATGTCCTTTTATGCTGTGGATGAATATTTGGGACAATGGTCTCTGTGTTGGGTGCAGGACTGAACTAAGGAGAAAGCATGAAGAGGCGAGGGCGCGATTGTGGAAGAATCTACCTGTCGATTTGGGTCTCAGCCGGTGGGAAGACATTGACAAGGATGCAGAAATCACTTAGGATGTGTGGCTTTCATCCCGTTATTGGCTCGTCGCCCTGTGGTATGTAGCTTGATCCCGTGGTGTCTGGTCGGCTCTTACAAAGTAACTTACAAAGTTGGCAACAAGTCGGAGATGTGGGTTGCCGGAATCTGCCGGGTCGGGCTCCGGCTCAATAGCGCACTCCGATCCTTTTTCAAGTTTTTGCGTTGATGACCACTGAAGTTGGCAGTGAAGTGCCCTCCATAGTTCAGGAAACATCAGATGATCGTCTCGATCCATGGATTGAAGATGGAAACCTCGTCCTTGCTGCCCAAGGGAAATATTTTCGGGTTCATCGCAGCACCCTGACTTCCTATTCCACAGTTCTCAAAGACATGTTTGACGCATCAAACATGGGGACGGCGGAGGGAATTTGAACTCTGGGGAGCTCATTGAAGGATGTCCTGTCGTAGATCTCCATGATGCGGCTACCGACCTTCAAATCATACTCAAAGCCATGTACGACAGGAGGTGAGTCATGCCGCTATATGTGAACGTCATACGTAGCTGATGAAAACTCTCTTATAATAGTTACCCCCTTCCGTACTACGAAAAAGTGCCACTTTCCACTGTCTCTGTATTCTTACGCTTGGGGGAAAAGTATGACATCGAACGGCTCATACACGAGGCGAAAGCACGCTTGGTTTGCGTATTTGAACCCAACGTCGTCAGGAGAATATCCTCGTCCAACACATTGTCGTTATTCCAAGGCATCACCGGCGGTGATCCGCACAACTTTTTGGTGATGAATCTCTTGCACGACATGGATCTTAAATCACCCCTCCCGTTGGCCATGTACCAATGCGCCATCTCCTGTCCCGTGACTGTCATTGTCAATGGTTACGAATTCCAGGGTTCCCACTGTTCGTTATCCCAGGCGAACCTCCAATCGTGGATCCTCATGAAAAGCATCCTTGAAGAGTTTCAAATCAGGCTCGCACAGTCTCTGTGTGTGTCCAATAATTGTATTTCTCAATCGAGATGCGCGTTGCACCTGTGTCGAATCTGGTCGGACGATGCGACCGCCAGACAACCGTTTGGCCGTTGGCGGGAGGAGTGGAGCATGTTGTTTTGCGTTGCCTGCAGGGCGGAATTGAGATCGTGCCAGAACGCGGAGATTCGAAAGGCGTGGAAAGAGATACCGATGGCGTTTGGGTTTGATTCTTGGGTGGACGTATTAAAGGATGACATTGACAAGTTTCCTAGCACTGGACCGTCCGACTGGCGGGAACGATTGAAAGGTCGCACAACCTTTCCACAGTAGTATATACAAATGATTCTCGGACGTTCCGCCATTGTCGAACTTTACTTTGGGCTGGGGCCGAATATAGTAGAATGTGACCAGTTAATACTTATTCTCCTCACCATCTCGCTATGGCTAGCATCACCACCCACAGCCGAGACGGGTACTATAGCTCGCCTTGAACCATGGAAAGATGATGGAAACGTTGTCATTCTCGTGGAGGAAAAACACTTTCGCATCCATTGTAGTGTCTTGAGTGCCCATTTCATACACCTCAAGAATGCTACCGCCGGCGTTCAGATCGTGCTGAAAGCGTTCAAGTTGTACGACAGAAAGTCAGTAATAACAGCGTGAATAAAGGTTTCCCTTCTTCACGATCAGCCCTGTAAGCATGCTGTGCTGGCTTACCTGATTCCGGATAATCAGCATATATACCGTCCGAGATAATGAGTGGTAATCACTCATTATCATTGCCTTTTGGCGTAGCGGTTAAGCGGCGGACGGTTCGACCCTTACAAGCCCTTGTCGTAGTTACCCTTCGCCACCACGGTCCTACGGAAAAAAAAATTGAGATTCCGGCATTCGTTAAGGAGGGAGGCCAAAGTACGGGCTCTGTGTTGTGTGCAGGACTGAGCTAAGGAGAAAGAGCGAGGACACGATTGTGGGAGAATCTACCTGTCGATTTGGCTTACCTGAGAGAATGGAAATTGTGGTCTGGACGACATGGACCTCCGGCGCAATGAATGCGGAATTCGAATTCATCCTGATTGGCAGTGATGACCACTGAAGCTGCCGCAGCATCAGGAGATCGTCTCGATCCATGGATCAACGATGGAAATATCGTCCTTGCTGCCCAAGGAAAACACTTTCGGGTTCATCGCGGCATCCTGACCGCCTACTCCACGGTCTTCAAAGACATGTTTGACTGCATCGAACCAGAGGAGGGCGGAGATAAATCGAAAGCCGGGGAGTTCATTGAAGGATGTCCTGTCGTTGACCTCTATGATGCGGCTACCGATCTTCAGATCATACTCAAAGCCATGTATAACAGGAGGTGAGTCGTCCCGCTAGATGTGAGCGTCATACTGTCGACAGTAGCTGATGAAAACATCAACATCCTTACAACAGTTACCCACTTCCGTACTACGAGAAAGTGCCGCTTTCCACCGTCTCCGTGTTCTTACACTTGGGGGAAAAGTATGACATCGAACGGCTCACACACGAGGCGAAAGCACGCTTGGTTTGCGCGTTTAAACCTAGCGTCGCCAGCAGAATATCATCGTCCAACACTTTGTCATTATTTCAAGGCATCACCGGTGGTGATCCGCACAACTTTTTGGTGATGAACCTCTTGCGCGACGTGAATCTGAAATCACCTCTCCCGTTGGCTATGTACCAGTGCGCCGTCTCCTGCCCCGTGGACGTCATCGTCGATGGTTATGAATTCCAGGACTCCCACTGCTCGCTATCCCAAGCGAACCTGCGATCGTGGATCCTCATGAAAAGCATTCTCGAACAGTTTCAAATCCAGCTCACACAGTCTCTGCGCGTATCCAATAATTGTGTCGTTCGATCAAATTGTGCGTTGCACCTGTGTCGAATCTGGTCGGACGACGGGACTGCCAAACACCCGTTTGGCCCTTGGCGGCAGGAGTGGGACAAGCTGTTTTGCGATCCATGCAAGGCGGATTTAAAAGCGCGGCGGGTCGCGGCGATTCAAAAAGCGTGGAACCAGATACCTACGGCGTTTGGGTTCGGTTCCTGGGAGGACGTAGCAAAGGACGACAACTTGAACTTTCCTGGCGGGCTGTCTGAGTGGCAGGAAAGATTGAAAGCTTTCATGACCTAGTGGTACGCATACAATTCTCAGACGTTCCACCATTGACCAAATCATTATTTCTCTCGTGATTTTCCTCTCGAGCAGTCCACTCTTAGTATAGTACTACCATAAGCTGAATAGGATTATCTGAGCAACAGTATTCAGTAAAGAAAGCATGTCCGGAGTAGATGATAATCACTGCCGTCCTTCCTGCGTCCTTGCAACAGAACTTGATCAACTTCCGGCTTTCCATAAATTACAGTACTCACGCTAGTACTTACCCGCATCCCTCTCACCATCTCATGGCTACGTCATCACCCACAGCCGAGACCAGTACTATAGATCGGCTTGAACCATGGAAAGACGACGGAAACATCGTCCTTGTTGCAGAGGGAAAGTACTTTCGTGTCCATCGCAGCGTCCTGAGCGCCTATTCCGACGTGTTCAAGAATATGTTTGCTTGTCCTCATTCCCCAGAAGCAGAGACAGATCTCGTCGATCTTTGTCCCGTCATACACCTCCAGGACGCCGCCACAGACATCCAGGTCGTGCTGAAAGCGTTGTACGACAGAAGGTCAGTAGCAAGACGATGGACACATGCACCATCGCTCACGATCCCGTCCACAGCTACCCCTCGCTGTACTACGAGAAGATGCCTCTTTCCATCATCACCGCATTCCTGCGCCTAGGAGAAAAATACGAGATCCCAGCGCTCCTCGAGGAAGGCAAAGCAAAGCTGTGCTACGCTGTCGATCCAACTGCGCCTAGCAGTGCATCCATCAAGCTACCAGATCTATTTCCGGCAATCCTGCTCAGCGACAGCGATCCACACCACTTCCAGCTCTTGAACCTCTTGCAGGAGAGAGGACTGATGACCCCTCTCCCGCTTGCCACATATCAAACCATCATTGGCTGTTCTCTGGCAGACATCCTCGATGGTTACGAGCACAAGGGTTCATTTTACTCGTTGTCCCCAGCCAACCTGCGGTCGTTTATTCGGATGAAAGACGTGTTGGAATGGTTTCGAATGCAGCTGGCAAAAACTTTGTGTAGTTATCCTGTCTGCGGCAGATGGGCTTGTCAGGTGAAGACACCTTCTATATGGGCACAAGAGACGGATGCCGTGCCGCCTATCGGACCTTGGAACCCTCAATGGGACACTATGTTCTGCGGCGGTTGCATACCCACCTTAAAGGGGAGGCGGGAAGCAGAAATGAAGAAGGCATGGGATCAAATACCTACCGCTTTTGGTTTTGCCTCTTGGGAGGAATTGAGGACGAGTGGTAACTCGACTTCGCTTACGATTATCAAGATTGTTCAACGCTGAATGTATGTGTGGGTGATTGTAATAAACGTGAGGGTCAAGTCAAGCTTTGGTTAGTGGCTTGTCACGGTGGTGACCAGCCGGTACCAAGTTAAACCCCTAAAAGCTCCCCATCATGCCTACGCCACAACCCACAGCCAGATGGCTACCATAGATCGCCTCGAACCATGGAAAGATGACGGAAACATCGTCCTTGTCGCGGATGGAAAATACTTTCGCGTCCATCGTAGCGTCTTGAGCACTCATTCCGAAGTATTCAAGGACATGTTTACTTGTCCTCATTCCCCCGAAGCAGAGACAGAACTCATCGACCTTTGTCCCGTCATACACCTCCAGGACGCTGCAACTGACGTTCAGATCATGCTGAAAGCGTTGTATGACAGAAAGTCAGCGACAACCCCATGGATAAAGGTTTCCCTTGCTCACAATCATCCCTTGTCACAGCTACCCCTCGTCATGTGATGGAAAAATGCCTTTTGCCATCGTATCTGCATTCCTGCGCCTAGGGAAAAAGTACGAGATTCCAGCATTCTTCGAGGAGGCCAAAGCAAAGCTGTACTTCCCCGTGGGACCCATCGTCCCGTCCCCCGCCAATATATTCACATCGCTGTCGACCCAGTTTTTGGCAGTCAGTGGTGGCGATCCACACAAATTTCAACTCTTGAACCTCCTGCAGGAGATGGACCTGAAAGCTCTTCTCCCGCTTGCAATGTACAAGTGTATCATCACCTGTCCTCTTGCCGACATCCTTGATGGGTACCAGTTTAAGGGCTCGTTTTATTCGTTGTCCCATACCAACCTGCGATCAATGATGCGGATGAAAGACCTGCTCGAAAGGTATCGAGTGCAGCTCGCGAAAACATTGACTTGCTCAAAGTTGTGCGCAATGAGTTGCGAAACCAAAACAGATTGGATATGGTCGCAGGAGATGAATGTCGTAGCGCCGATCGGACCTTGGTGGCATCAATGGGACGGGGGTCTCTGCCCCGCCTGCATATCGACCTTGAAGATAAGGCGCGAAACAGTAATGAAGAAGGCATGGGATCAAATACCCATGACTTTTGGTTTCGCTTCTTGGGAAGAGGTAAGAACGAGCGGTGCCAGTGACTTTCCATCGCATGGGATTGATGAAATTCTTCGACGTACATTGAAAGAAGTACATCGATGTACGTTGAATAGAAGTACAGTGGAACAGCTTGTATAGAGGTTGGCAGTGGAACTCGGATCAGGCTTCGTGACTCGTTTGGGGGCCCTGACAATAAGATCAGTAAAGTAAATTGCATGGTGAGGTGGGGATTTTGCCTTGAACGAGGTGACCTTAACGTGGCTAGCATGCACGCGTATCCAGGGGGAAACAGATTTGATGCCCCATGCCCATCGAACCTGGTTAGGCTTGGGGTCGAGCTGAATGATGATGC
This sequence comes from Boletus tylopilopsis, assembly GCA_038093875.1. Taxonomy (NCBI): domain Eukaryota; kingdom Fungi; phylum Basidiomycota; class Agaricomycetes; order Boletales; family Boletaceae; genus Boletus; species Boletus tylopilopsis. Next base: position 8,322 of record JBBPTB010001037.1, read on the forward strand.
AGACTTTTTAGCGAACTCCACAAAGTGAGCACCGCCACACTTAACTTTCTCCCGTCCAGCACCAACCCAAATGCACTTAGTTACTTCATAATCAGGGCAATTCGGTATCGTCATGCACCGACTTGAACTTGAAAGCTGCATTTGCAACACTTTGGTCTAGAAGTACCTGAACATCCCCTGGCGCGAGTTGGATTTTGATGCACCATATTTAAATGTCAAGGAGGCTATACTATGCTTGGAGACAACTCACAAAGGTTTGTATCATTACCTCCCAACTACCCCTTTGCCATTTATCTTCTTTCAGGATGTTAGGTACGAGGTTGTTCTGATCGTTCACGTTGGATTGGGCCTGTAGACAATGTCATCAACCACTATACTATCCTGCCACACATAGTCACTGTCAGTCGATACATTGGACCCGTTTCTTGTTGGTTCACCCCTAGCCTTCTCGGTGTTTCTCACCACACTACAAGACATTGTTTCCATCGAAGGTGTTCCACTCCTCAGAGCTCGTGCCGAATGTGTCTTCCTGTGCGGTACCTAGGACCTTTTCCCGAGGGACGTTGGAAGCAGGGTTGGTTAGGTTCGCCGGGGAGAGTGCGGGAGGGTAATTGATATCGAGTATTTGGGATTTTGGTGGCTGGCTCAATGTACGTTTCTCCTTCGTGGTCTCCCCTTCCCCTATTGCGTCGGTTTGGCCTGATCGCTCGCAGAGGAACGTGAACAATTGTGACGGCAAGGAATGTAAGGGACTTTGTTTCCATCGTCGCACGTTCAGTCCCGCTACCTTGTCAGGGGGCATGTCGGCACAATGAAAAACACAGGAAGAGGAACTCGAGGTATAAGGACTGGGCGGATGTGTTGCCGGTCTGCAACAACTCCAGTTTCTTCGTCATCTGAAAACAACAACTCATCAATACCAACATGTTCGCTCGTCTGTCTACCATCTTCTTCTCTGTCGTGGCCCTCGTTGGCGTTGTCAGCGCTGTTCCAGCCGACCTTGAGGTCCGCAACAGTGGCACCTGTAACTCGGGTACCGTGCAGTGCTGCGAAACAATTCGGGACGTGAGTTTTTTCTCGTCGAACTCTATGAGCCGAACATACTAATGGTCGTTTTCTAACAGACCTCTTCTTACGAGGTCGTTAGTCTCTTCTACTGGCTTAACCTCCCTTTGCCGCCTAGTGGCACACAGATCGGCTTGACATGCTCCCCCCTCAGCATCGGCGGGGACGGACATGGAAGCACCTGCACCCAGCAGACCGTCTGCTGTGATGGAAACGTTTTTGTGAGTCCACCCTGGTGCTTCTGGTCGTTTGTCAGTGACTCTAAATTGTCTACAGGCCGGAGTCGGCACGGCTTGCTCTCCCATCGTCATCAATGCGTAATCCCTCGAATTGGATGGAGAAATGCCATTTTGTAACCAATAATGGATCGTTTGTAAAGCTTCAAATTCCTTGTGTTCCGAGGTTTCTGCCTGAAGATTTGGATAGTGTTATGCGACGTATTAGCAGAATGGTTATTGTCTGGTATCTATTGCATCGTGTTAAGCTCGCTGGAAAGATTCGAGGACCTCACTGTGATCGTGAACCTGACTCATCTTTTGAGCGTACTGATCTTGATCACGCAACCGGTGATAGGAAATTTGCTTGCCAGTCTGTAGTTCAAGCAACTGAAATAGACCACAGGCCGAGTTAGATATCGCGGGGGGTCACTCAACCAGTCTACAACGAAAGGCTGGCGACGGATTCTATAGTCAGGCAAACTTCTTCATAAATGCAGAGGCATCTGGGATGCGAGAGAGCGACATAAGTGGTGCACACGCAGCCGGCCAAGTATGAACGCCGATCCTAGACATGTCTGAGAAACAACAGACGAGCGGTGTCATTATGGACATACGTCAATTCCTTGACCCGCACCAGCACCATAGTGACTCAGAAATGTCATGGGTTGGCACTCCCGCAATGAACGACCTCGCACACGTTTGTGCAATGTGCAAGGTCCGCTCGCGAGCATCGCCACCGTCTTTCTCCCGCCGCCACGTGTCCAACTCCCCACTTACTGGCAAACGCGTCAGCCATCGGAGGAATTCGTCATGGTAGCAGTTATACACGATTCCGGGTTCTACGAGGACAAGCCAAAGTCGGCGAACTACATCGAAAGTTTGCATCTCAGCCGAGACGGTAAGTTCAGTGCTTTCTCGAAGGACGAGGCCGGGAGAGTCGGCTGTATCCGCCGTGGACATAAACTAACAGACTCCTCCCCTTCGTTTTTAGATGTGAAACACTTCTGCTTCAATGTAGTATCAAACCGGCGTTAGTCGGTGGTGTTCGTCGCTGACCAGCACGCAACGCGAGCTGTCCGCTCCTCCTGCGCACGCTGGCCCCCTCCCCCTGCCCTGTGGGTCATCTTATATTATCGATTGTCCAGATTCTGAGATTCAGGTGCTAGGAAATTCGACCAGACGTCCCTTATGACCACCTATTCTCGCGTACTTCCGGATCCACAGATTGCGTCCACACAGGTCGTCTCCTCGATAAAAGCCCTCGTCTGTGAAGCATGCTGGAATGGCATCTTCTCTTTCGACGCTTGGCAGACTGTTCTTGCCGCCAAGCAAGTCTCGGGACAGAAAGGTTTTTCCAAAGGGTTTACCTACAAGACGACTTGGATTGCTATTCAGACGGCCGCTGAGCGCAACGGGTGCAACTGGTGCCGTCTTTTTGCACTTCAAAATCCAGCTCAATCGAAGGGGGAAGTCGAGGTATGGGTTGCTTGTGATGAAGATTCCGATTGTACCCCAGCTGGAGAGAAGAAACTGAGCATACACGTCCGGGGCGATGGCATCATTTGGGATCCACAGTATTACATGTATACCAATCGAGGTACGTGTATCTGTCGCTACGCTCGACCGCGTACAGTCCATTTTAATTCTTGTTTCAACGTTAGATGATAGCGCTGCCAAGTTTGTCAAGGCACGAAATCGCATCACAGATGTTGCATCCCCTGAAAGATATCGGCTGGTGCTAGAATGCGTGGATAATTGCGTCCGCGACTACCATGTGAAATGTCCCCCACCGGACCCTACCACTCGTCTTCCTGACCGAGTGATTGACTGTTCCGCGGTTTGACAGGGCAATGCACGAATG
>JBBPTB010001038.1:0-11463 GCA_038093875.1 Boletus tylopilopsis
AGGAGGCTGGCAGCATATCCAGAGCCACCCAAGGGGGTATTGGAACTTTGGGAGAGGATTCAAGAAGAGTGGTACAAGATTGAGGTGGAGGAGTGTCAGAGATTGATTGAGGGCACACCAAGAAGGGTTCAGGAGGTTATCAAGGCCAAAGGAGGATACACTTCATACTAATTGGCAATACCCCTATACCAGCAACAAAACTGTTTCAATGACATGAGTGACTTAAAATGGTCGTATCCCCACAGCCACTGGGCCGAATTACATCACCCAGGGGTCGATTTGTAGCTAAGGGAATGTACGCTATTTGGCTCCACCAAACCTAAGTGAAATTCCCATGTGTGTTTGCAGTGCGCTTTGCACACTGCATTAGGGCTAGTTATTGGAACAGTTTTGTTGCTCACTGTATCTGCACCTTGCCTCTTCCTACCACCATGCCTAAATATTCCATCTCCTTGGCAGTGAAGGTACATTTCTCTAATTTGAGGAACAACTTCTGCTCCTCCATCCATTGCAATACCCACTTGGTGCACTCCTCATGTAGCATTGGGTCATCCTTCAAGTGGATCAGGAGGTCATCCATGTAGATGACCAGCCATCCCTTGGCTATCATATCTCTGAATGCATCATTCATATAGGCCTGAAACGTGGCTGGGGAGTTGCACATTCCAAAGAACATTACTGTTGGTTGGTAAAGTCCATACAGAGTGATGAAAGCAGCCTTCCATTTGTCTGCCAGATTAATCCAGATGTTGTTATACACATCCATCTTGGTAAAGAGCCTTGAGTCCTTAAGCTGGCCAATAAGGTTGTTGATCAGTGGGAGCAGGTAGGCATTTTTGATGGTGTGGGAGTTTAGGTATTGGTAGTCCTGGCAGGGGTGTGTTATGGTTTTCCCTGGTTGCTGGACCGAACCTGCTGGAACCCCTGTTCATTTTTCCTTTGTTCTTCACCATTCCCCCTTGATGGACGGGACATGCTTATGCCCTGAAGGCCTGGCAGACACCTTCCACCCTAGGGAGCTATTAGAGCTCACCTACGCAGTACTCACTGGAGGAGTACCCCACCGACTTGCTGTTGTCTGCTAATGGCCATACACCCTTGAGGAGAGATACCCAACAAACCCTAGACCCACCTCCTCTTGTTACACGACAACACCCCCAATGCCTAGATCTGGGGCATGACTCATGACGACTCACTATGAGTCCTGGTTGCTATAGGCAACCCTTAGACCGCCACACAGATGGGAGTATTCCCGTGTTGGCTAGGATATGTTTCCCGATCCACTGTTGCTACACTTGCTGATCCTTGTATACCCGGACAGTGGATCTTATTACGATAGTATTCCCTCTTGCTGCAGAGCACCACTCTTGACCCTCCATTCAGCCGTGTATGCCCAATGGACTTGTCTTGCCATCCAGGGCATGTGTCAGACTAGGTTCATGTTTCACCTAGTCTTCCTATTTGATCCCACTGATCCTATGTGATCACCTTCCACTCTTCTTGACAGCAGGATCCTGTTCAGCTCTGATGGTCTTCCACCATTCAAGTATTACCCTTTGCCCCCTTCCTGATGTGGGAAGGCCCTTGTTCCTCATTAGAAGGACATCCTTAGCCCAGATGGTCCGTGCACCATTCTGGTAGAGTACATAGACCCAGGGTACTAGCTAGAGATCGCTAAGCTAGTTCTACACCTGTATCACTGCAATAGTCACTGCCCTTAGATAGGCCCCTGCAATCTTACTTGCTTCACTGGTGTACTGGTGCTAGGACGTCAAGACTTTGTCCCTCTTGACCTTCGCTAGCATTCCAAGCACTCCTCACTCCACTTAGCATTGAGCTCGTCATAGGTCACACCTTAACTGGTCGTCGGCCTTACTTTGTGTACAGGACGCGCACTCCGCTGGGCCTCTCGCTCGCAGTGCACAAGGTTTGCCTTTGATCTACTATTGATCTGACCTCACGACTTGTGTTTATTCTGCCTGGGCATGTGCTCGCAGTAAGCATAACAGGGTGGAGCTTTTCATCCTTCTTCTGGATGAAGAAGAATGGGGATGCTTGGGGGGATTTGGAAGGTTCAATCTTCCCTGAGGCAAGATGTTCACTAATGAACTTCTTGCAAGCTTCCTGTTCTTCTGGGTTCAGCTGGTAGGCTTTACCTTGTTTTGGTAGGAAGTCTTTGTTGAGTTTGATTTTGTGGTTGAATGATCACAGGGGAGGCAACTCATTGGAGGGTTCCTCAAAGACCTTTTTGTAGCATTTATATTCCTTGGGTAGTTCTGCCTTGGTCTTGGTAGTACTTTGGGTGATCTGAGTGGAGAGGGTCATCCTTCATATCCACTTCTTTTTGGGGAGGTAGTCCCTGAGGCCCTTTCATTTGTAGAGACACCGTTCAATATGGTTGTCCATGTCTAGACCCATTGCACAGAGGAGATAGCACTGATGGATCAGTTCTCATTGAGAGGGGAGATTGGCATTCCCATCAATCTCCATGGTTCCATTGGACATTATGAATTGGACAAGATCTGGCCACCAGTATTTGGCAGAGACAAGTTGCCATGTCTTGAGGTATCCTGGGTACCTGGCAGTGGGGAGGTCATGGTGGGATTGCACCACTGATCATCAGATGTCTTTGTTGTTAGGGATGTAGACGTGGCCTTGGAAGGTGAGGAGGCTGTTGGAAAACTGCCAGTCAGAGAGGTGGGAGTGGAATTGTGGGAAATGGAGCCATCAAGGGATTGGAGAACAGTAAGAAGGGTGGTATCCAAGGTCCCTGCAGAAGTGATCCATTTAGAGAGGGGGGAGTTGACCAGGTGGATGAACAGGAAGTCAGGAAGGAGGATGGTCATGTCATTGTCTGAGTCTTCTGATGGTATGAGGTTGGGGCAGTGAGAGAGTGTGTTAGGACCCAAGAGGAGCTTTCCCAGGATGTGAATAATTTTAAGGTTGTAATCCAATAGGTCAAGAAGCCATCTGGCTTGCCAATGATTGAGGTGTTGGGCCTGCCAGAAGTATGTGAGGTTTTTGTGATTGGTGAAGACTTGGATAGGGAAGGTTGATCCATGGAGGTAGTGGTGCCCAGTACATGCATGATAGCTAGTAGTTCCCAGTTGTACACATCATGATTTTGTTCTGCAGGAGAGAAGGAGTTGGATAGGTAGGAGCAGGGGTGCCAGGCTCCATTTGAGTCAGTCTGGAGTAGGATGCTGCTAGACATCCATTTGGAGGCATCGGTGGCAATGGCAAACAGGGTGGAGGTGTTACAGTTCTTGGTACTGGTTGTTTTCTTACTTTTCTCTTTTTGGACTTGGACTTATCTTCTCCTCATGATGAAACATCCGGTCCCATCCAATGTTTACCCAATATTCCCTGACTGCAATGCTGTATGACCACATGTCACATCGGACATGTAGGGTCACCTTAGTAACCATTCCTGTTCATCACTCCACTGATCCTTTGCCTTCCACTCTTCCTGACAGTGAAGCTCTGTTTTACTTACCATTCTCACCATTGCTTGCAACACCCTAGTTTTCCTGACAGTCTGTGCACTGTCTTGCATCGTATATAAGCCTTGCATGTACAGTGGTTTTCCCCAAGTTAGTTCTATGCAATATACTGCACTGAACTCATCTCCCTCTTGCTGGACTGTCTCTTTGCTCATTCCATAGTGAGGGCTTGACTGCCTGCAACCATATCCAAGTGAAACCAGGACCACTCACCCTACCAATAGGCTCTATTCAGAGTGCAGAGGGCAGCTTCAGGTTGTGCTTGCCCAACCTGTTGCCTTATCAAATGGACATCCTTGCACTTGGCATACTACTTTTGCTCTTCTCTTTTGTCTCTACTTTTACCTATTACTTTGCCCTCTGTCAACTTGAAGTTCCACAAGATGACTTGGTATGGTAAGTGTAACAAAAGAACTAACTTTTCCCTAGACCCTATTCCCCAACAGTAGGTCTTAACCCCCCACACCATTTCTTGCTTTTGAGCACCCTCATTGTCACCAGAACCTACTATGGATCCCCCTAGATCTCAGACTGGACCATCCTTTGACAACTACCCAGCTCTTTGGAGATTACAAGAGGATCACCCAGACTACCTTGCCCTCCCTAGCAAGTTTGTCCATAACGAGGAAAAGGCCCTCTACCAATACAAGTAGAATGAAGTAGCTGAGCAGAACATCAGGGAAGGAAGAGCAGCAGACACACTCCCCCCATATCCTCCCAGATTCCAATCTGCTCCACCACCAGAGTCTCACACCCCAACTCCATTACACCCACTCCCTCCCTCTACATTAGACTCCCCATTCCTACCAGAACAGCCTTTACCTCTAGGAGAATTCACTCCCTTCAATTTGGAAGATCCCCCTCCACCTGAGCATCCATCCCCAGACTCCAACTCTGTTATGGTTTTTCCTGGTTGCCAGACCGGACCTGCCAGAACCCCAGTTTGTTTCTTCATTTTCCTTACTATTCCCCCTTGACAGACAGGACACACTTATGCCCTGAAGGCCTGGCAGACACCTTCCACCCTAGGGAGCTCCAGGAGCTCGCCTATGCAGTACTTGTTGGAGGAGTACACCACCAACTTGCTGTTGTCCACTAATGGCCACATACTATCCCTAGGAATCTCTGTCCATAGATCACCTAGCTGGATCCACCCTTGAGGAGGGACACCTGTCAATCCTAGACCCTCCTCCTCTTGCTACATGACCACTCCCAATGCCTAGATCTGGAGTATGACTCATGATGACTCCTGGTTGCTACAGGCAACCCATAGACCACCACACGGATGAGAGTATTCCTGTTGCAGCTAGAATATGTTTCCTGATCCACTGTCACTATGCTCGCTGATCCTCATACACCCAGACAGCAGATCCTATTACCCTAGTATTCCCTCTTGCTGTGGAGCACCATGTTCAGCCATGTATGCCTGATGGACCATCTTGCCATCTAGGGCATGTGTCAGTCTAGGTTCATGTTTCACCTAGACTTCCTATTTGATTCCATTGATCCTTCACAATCCACTTCTGCTCTTCTTGACAGCAGGATCCCATTTTACCCTTCATCTCCTTCCTGATGTGGAAAGGCCCTTGTTCCTCACTAGGAGGACACCCTTAGCCCAGATGGTCCATGCACCATTCTGGTATAGTATAAAGACCCAGAGTACTAGTTAGAGATCACTAAGCTAGTTCTACGCCTGTATCACTGCAATCTTCCCTGCACTTAAGTGTGCCCTTGCAATCTACTCACTTCACTGGTGTACTGGTGCTAGGATGTCAAGACCTCATCCCTCTTGATCTTCACTAGCATTTCAAGCACTCCTCGCTCACCCTAAGAGTTGAGCTCATCATAGGTCACACCTTAGCTGGTCATCAGCCTTACTCTTGTGTACAGGATGCACACTCCACTGGGCCTCTCACTTGCAGTGCACAAGGATATCCTTCGGCCTACTATAGATCTGACCTCCTCTTGACTCACATTTATTCCACCAGGGCACATGCTCACAGTAAGTGTAACAAACTCCAACAATGACAACATGCCTGAACTCAAAGCTGGGTTACCAGAGGAGTTCAATGGAAATGGTGCTGATGCCAACTGGTGGCTACATGCCATGGATGCTTATTTTTCCATCAATGAAAAGTATAACAACCAAGCTAAGGTCATCACAGCCCTGAATTGAATGAGTAAGGGCAAAGGATGAATCTATACCAAAGGATACTATGAGCACCTTGCCAAAGGTGCTATTCCTGCTACTGAAAGAACTTGGGAAAAGTTCAAGGAGGACTTCAAAGGCATGATGGCCACCCACAACAAGGCTGCTGTGGCCAAGTGAAAGCTCTATTCACTAATGCAGGGATCTAATACTGAGGAAGCCTTTAACAAATTCACCACAAAATTCCACCTCCTTGCTTTCTAATCCAGGCTAAATGAACAATCTGGACTATGTGAGATCTTCAGCAGGGCGATCCATATGAATCTCATGAAAATGATCCTTGGTGGAACAGAACCAACCACAGTAGACAAATGGATCAAGGCAGGGACCAAATTTGCTCAACAATCTGAGCAGATTTGAGACATCAAGGGATGCAAACCAGGCTTCAGGTACCATACCAGAACCTCCACTTATCACAACCCCAACACTATGGACATTAACACTATTAACAACTACATCTGACTCTCCCCTGCCAAACGAGCTCAGCTTATGAGAGAGGGCAAATGCTTCATATGCAAGAAGCCAGGATGCTTCTCTAGGAATCATCAGGGTAATAAGGGAAGGAACAGAAGAAAGCCTTACCCTTGCTATGATGGAAAGCACCCACAGGAACAGGCCCAGACTGCTGAGGATAAGCCAGCAGAGGCCAAGGAGGAGAAGAACGAGGTGATTAGACTGGTGGAACAACTGGTTGCCAAAGGACATGGAGTAAAAGAGATGACTGAGGCACTCTGAGAGACCTACATGGAGGATCAACCTTTGAAATATCTGAAAGACACTGGAAGCTCTTCAGAACAGGTAAACCAGGTCTGGACTGTTCCCCAAAAGAGGGGGAGGATATTGGAAGAAAGGGTTAAGGAGTGGCTCAAGGATTTTTAAACAGGCACCAAGGACTGACTACTTGAACACCTAGAATGAACCCAATTGTGGATTCTTTAGAGGACAAGTCAATTTTGATTCCTCTACAAGTTTCTGCAGTTGGGGGAGTTCATGTTGGACAAACCACCACCCTCATCAATTGTGGAGCCACATCCTGCTTCATGGATGAAGGCTTCACCTACCAAAACCATTTCCCCTTCTTCCAACTTGATGAACTGCATGAAGCCTATAACACAAACAGAACCCTTAACCAGTCCAGAACCATCCACCATTGAACCTGAGTCACCATCTACATCAAAGGAGTCCCCTGTAACCAAGACTTCTTCATCATACAATGTGGTAAACAGAACATGATCCTCAGGATGTTATGGCTCACTAAAGTCAATCCACTCACATCTGAGCCTATGTCAAGGGGTGCACAACCTGCCAACAGAACAAATCAAACACACATCCCTCCTCCCCTCCCCTCCTTCCCATCCCCTCTTCTGCCTCTTGCCCCTTCCAACAGATCTCCTGTAACCTCATCACTGACCTCCCTCCCTCCCCCTCTGGCTTTGACTCTCTTTTGGTCAGGGTCAATGTTATGGATCCTATGGTACCAATTATTTTTCTTTCTTGTCATTGGACACGTTCTCTCCTCACAATGGGACACCCAATCCCATCTGATAGTTACGATGTATGACCATGAGTCATTCCAGACTCATAGGGTCACCATGGTAGTGTTTCACCTGTTGCTTGTTATGCTTACTGCGAGCATGTGCCCAGGTGGAATAAATGCTAGTCAAGGAGAGGTCGGATCAATAGTGAGCCAAAGGCAAACCTTGTGCACTGTGAGCTAAAGGCCCAGCAGAGTGTGCGTCCTGTACACAAAGTGAGGCCAATGACCAGCTAAGGTGTGACCTACAACGAGCTCAACTCGAGGGGGCAAGCAAGGAGTGCTTGAAATGCAGGCGAGGTCAAGAGGGAAGAGGTCTTGACGTCCAAGCACCAGTACACCAGTGAAGCAAGTAGATTGCAAAGGCCCACCTAAGGGCAGTGACAAGTGCAGTGGTACAGGTGTTAACCCGTGTCTACAGGCATAGAACTAGCTTAAGGTCTCTAGCGAGTACTCTGGGGTTTATATACTATCCTGAATGGTGCACAGACCATCAGGGCTAAGGGTGTCCTCCTAAAGAGGAACAATGGCCTTCCCACATCAGGAAGGGGGCGAAGGGTAAACGGGATCCCACTGTCAACAAAGAGTGGAAAGGGATCACTAGGGATCAATGGGATCAAATAGGAATGCTAGGTGAAACATGAACCTAGCCTGACACATGCCCTAGATGGCGAGGCAAGTCCATCGGGCATACATGGCTGGACGGAGGGTCAAGAACGGTGCTCTGCAGCAAGAAGGAAGACTATCATATTACGATCCGCTGTCTGGGTATACAAGGATCAGCGAGTGTAGCAACAGTGGATCAGGAAACATATCCTAGCCAACACGGGAATACTCCCATCCATGTGGCAGTCTAAGGGTTGCCTATAGCAACCAGCGTCATGTCAAGTCATATCCCAGATCTAGGCATCGGGGATGGTCGTGTCGCAAGGGCTAGGGTCCAAGGTTACCCCTAAGGTGTCGCAAGTGCTGAGGGTCCAGGGTTACCCCTCAGAGGTCCAGTTTAGCATCATGGCAGATATAGGCATGGCAGTGGGTTGGTGGTGTACTCCTGGGTGAGTACTGCATGAGCAAGTGTATGAGCTCCTCAGGGCAGAAGGCATCTGCTAGGCCTTCAGGGTATGGGCGTGTCCTGTCCGTCAAGGGCGAATGGTGAAGAACAAAGGAAAATGAATAGGGGTTCCAGCGGGTCTGGTCTGGCAACCAAGGAAAACCGTAACATTGCTCTGCTGATCCTCTTCCTTCTGCTCTTCCTGACAGCGGAGCTCCTTGATCCTTAGATTTCTCACCATTGCTAGTGACACCCTTGTTCACCCAACGGTCCGTGCGCCATCCTTGTTAGTATATAAACCCATGTCTCTGTAGTAGACACCCTAAGTTAGATCTACGCAATCCACTGTGTTGTACTCATCTCCTCTCAATGGAACTCTCCCTTCATCCATTCCAGACGAAGGCTTGACTTGCCTCGACCATATTTGAGTGGCACCTTTCCTATAGGCTCTTACAAGAGTGTGGAAGGCAGTGTCAGCTTGTGCTTGCCCAAGCTGTTGCCTTATCAAATGGGCCTCCTACTACTTGGCATCCTCCTGCTCTTGTTCTCTTGTGCCTCTGCTTTTACCTATTACTTCACCCTCCATCAACTCCACGTTCCAGGAGACAACTCAACACAGTAAGCGTAACAGTCAACCATGGGCTTACTAAGGGGATGATTCTATGTCCAACAAAGAAAACCATCTCCACTGAGGGGATCACCACTCTCTTTTTTCACAAGGTCTACCTCCACTTTGGTCTCTATGACAAAATCATCTCTGACCAAGGACCACAATTTGCATCATCCTTCACCAAAGAACTATGCAAACTCCTGGGATACTCCCTTGCCCTTTCCACAGCCTACCATCCCCAAACTGATGGGGAAATCAAACACATGAACCAGGAAGTCAAGACCTATCTCCAGATCTTCTGTGGAAACAACCCCACTTCCTGGGCTGAGCTTATCTCCCATGCTGAATTTGCCCACAATCATCAACCTCACTCCACTACCAACAATCCCCTTTCTTCCTCATGATGGGCTATGAATCACAACCCCTACCCTCTGTCTTCCCCAAAACCAACCTCCCCACTGTTTCTACCCAACTCCTCCTATTAGATGAGGTACAAAAGGAGCATTGCCACACATGACCTGGCCAGACAAGTAATGTCCCAAAGGAACAGAAGACCCTTCTCCCCCTTCTTGAAAGGAGATAAGGTGTGGCTAGAAGCCCACAACCTCCAATGCCATGTTACCAACCCGAAGTTTGCTGCCAAACAAGAAGGTCCCTTTTCCATCATCAAAATCTTATCCTGTCATATGCATGATTTCCAATCATACTCCACTCCACTCCAATGCATCAAGTCCAATGTAACTCTAATGTAACTCCAATATTTACTCCTTTTAGTATCTCTTGTATTTTGTTTCATCATAGATTCCAGTGTTTTGCTTACTGCACAGCTCTGGCCTTTGACTTCTCTGAACATTCATGTTTACTAATGTACTTACCAATTCCCTTATCAATCCTTCTCCACATCATAGTATATAATGTGTAGTCTTAGACCCTCTTATACTCAGCTTGAATATCAACTTAAACAGTTATCCTTGATCCTCTCAATCTCTACTCTAATCATCTCCACTCTGATCACAGTAACTCTGATCTAACATATCTTTCTCCACTTCTCCAAAATACAGGGCACATCTGTCAGCAAGGGCACAACACACAAGTCCTGCACCAAAGCCCTATCGGACTTCACAAACTCTAAAGGTCCAGAGTTTTGCAATAGGGGTAACACCTGGTTTTAACATGTCCCCCAGTCTGGGCATCACTCACTTGTGATTACCTCTCTGTTTGGCCACCTCTGTCTCTAGCGAGTGAGCATTCTCCTCTGCTGGAATTACCATCAGCAAACACCACAATCGACTCAAAGGGGACATTGTTGAGGCACTACAGTGTCTCAAATGTCTCATCTGCCATGATCTGCTCTACCATGAGGACCCATTGGTGCTATCAGAGATTGCAGGGGTCAACAGGGTCAACAATATTACTTCTGTCTTGTCAGAAGAGAGTGTGGGTGAGGGCAAGGGCTGGGATGAGTTGATGGGGGTTATAGATGAGTCTATGGGTGTAAATGATGTAGACAAAGGCAACAATGTCACTATGCTTTCTGCCAGAGCCCCCAACAGAGGCCCAGCTTGCATTTTCTACAAGCTGTGGCCATCTGAAGCCAAGCCTGAGCTGGGGCTTTTGAGCCAAGCCAGGCTGTGCACATCACTAGTGGCATCAACGAGCACATTCACTTGATTGGCAATCCCTGCCCCCTCTGGACCCCTCTTGTGGCATCAACAAGCCAAATGGCTCATTGATGCATCCACCCCTTTCTGGACCCTCAACAACTGCTGGATGAGGGATGAGAACTGTGGCAACACAGTAATGATGGGTCCTGCTACTATTAGTGTACAATGTAGATTAGGTACAAAATATATTTTATTATTGTTCATTGTATAAGTGCACCCAGAGGGGCAGTGAGCCTATATGATACAGCACACTGTACAGTATTACCTAATTGATACAGGTGCTGTACAGTGCTGTGACAGCAGTAGACAGGGGGGGACCTTACTGTGACACTGTAGCCCCTGTACAGCCTTGTACAGCCCTGGACAGGGGTAAAGTGATTTACTGATGTGATGCCTGCATCACCACCATCACCTCTTTCCTGAGAAGAATGCATGAGCAACTCACTGAGGAACTCTCCCTAGCCTCAGGATGACTGATTACGTCCAGGACTGCAACCAGTACCTCTACCAGTGGCATTACTCCACAGAAGAAGAAGGAACCCACTACCCATCCCCTGATTCACTTGATGTTGATGATATCTTCCATCTAGATAATGCTGAACTTGAGCACTTCCAGGAGGAGGGACTCATTCCCCTGAAGGAAGAGCACCCAAGGTACTACAAGGCATGTTTCATCTGCCACCAACTGGGACACATCTGCATCAAATGCCCCCTCTACTCCTGCCCCATCTGTCACTGTCCTTCCCCAGGCCACACCCAGCATCATTGTCCACACTGCCACTACATCTGCCCCACCCTGTATATCCCAAGATGTCCCCCAACCCCCAGCTCCCCATCCCCCTGCTTGGTACCCCCCAACTCAGTAGTTCCCCTGAGGACAATTTACACCAGG
>JBBPTB010001039.1:0-11458 GCA_038093875.1 Boletus tylopilopsis
GGCCTCTAGCTCGCAGTGCATAAGGTTTGCCTTCGGCCACTATTGATCCAACCTCTCCTAGACCTCGATGTTTATTCCGCTTGGGCACGTGCTCGCAGTAAGCGTAACACCATCAGGGTCACTCCCAACGCTTCCTCCAACTTCCCAACTCGCCCCAGAATCCCTTTAGGGACGAACACATCGCCCCTTCACTTATCTGATTCTGAGGTAGGACCCTAAGGGACCAACATCCCAGGGGACTTCTCATCTCTTCACCGGCTTTTAACAGTTGGCCAGCATTGAGATTGGCAATTTCTCTCCTCTGACGGTGCACAGCCTTCCTTGGTAATTCTTGGGTAGTGAATGAGATACACATGTTCTGTTGAAAATGGTGCAACTGATCGCCAAGGGACCATAATTGTTATGCTTACTGCGAGCATGTGCCCTGGCGGAATAAACGTGAGTCGAGAGGAGGTCGGATCAATAGTAGGCTGAAGGCCAATCCTTGTGCACTGCGAGCGAGAGGCCCAGTGGAGTGCGCATCCTGTACACAAAGTGAGGCCAACGACCAACTAAGGTGTGACCTACGACGAGCTCGACTTGAAGGGGTGAGCGAGGAGTGCTTGAAATGCAAGCAAGGTCAAGAGGGATGAAGTCTTGATGTCCAAGCACCAGTACACCAGTGAAGTGAGTAAGATTGCAAGGGCCCACCAAAGGGCAGTGACAAGTGCAGTGATACAGGCGTAGAACTAGCTTAAGGTCTCTAGCTAGTACCCTGGGTCTTATATACTATCCAGAATGGTGCACAGACCATCTGGGCTAAGGGTGTCCTCCTAAAGAGGAACAAGGGCCTTCCCACATCAGGAAGGGGGTGAAGGGCAATACCTGAGTGGTAAGACAACCATCAGGGCTAAACGGGATCCCGCTGTCAAGAAGAGTGGAAGCGGATCATGAAGGGTCAACGGGATCAAAATAGGAAGACTAGGTGAAACGTCAACCTAGTCTGACACATGCCTCTAATGGCTAAGGGTCCGTTGGGCGTACACGGCTGGACGGAGGGTCAAGAGTGGTGCTCTGCAGCAAGAGGGAATACTATCGTAAATAGGATCTGCTGTCCGGGTATACGAGGATCAGCGAGCGTATCAACAGTGGATCCGGAAACATATCCTAGCCTACATGGGAATACTCTCATCTGTGTGGCGGTCTAAGGGTTGCCTATAGCAACCAGTGTCGTGGTGGGTCATGCCCCAGATCTAGGCATCGGGGGTAGGGTCGTGTCGCGAGGGCTAGGGTCTGAGGTTACCCCTAGGGTTGAGGGTCGAAGGTTATCCCGCAAGGATGTCGCGAGGGCTGAGGGTCCAGGGTTACCCCTCAGGGGCCATTAGAGGACAATGGCGGGTTGGTGGTGTACTCCAGTGATGAGTACTGCATGAGCAAGCATAGTAGCTCCTCAGGGTGGAAGGCATCTGCCAGGCCTTCAGGGCGTAAGCGTGTCCTGTCCGTCGAGGGGGACTGGTGAAGAACAAGGAAAATGAACAGGGGTTCCGGCAGGTCCGGTCCAGCAACCAAGGAAAACCGTAACAATAATGACTGCTGGAGGAGCATGAGTGAGTTGTCTGTGTGCATTTGAAGTTTGGCCAGTGCATGCCATTCAGAGAGGCGAAATAGCAGACATTGGATGCTCGGGTCATGTGCAGGAGGGAAAAGGCCTTTGAACACAGGGATAGAACACTACAATGGGTGCAGTTGTGTTGCCTAACAACAAGGCTTCAGAAGATCAGAAGAACATACCTGGAGTACCTGCTCAAAAGACCATGCTGGTCATTGGCTTGTGTTGGCCACATCTGGAGGGAGACTACGTATCGTGTTGAGACCAAATGATGATATTTTCATGAACCTATCCATGCACTGATCAGTGATTGTTTTTCTATGCGTGGTTGAGCTCACCACTCATTGAGAATGTCAATCCTATGAGGATTGACAGCATAGATGATATGGAACAGGTGCTTCATAACTGACTTCAGAAGACCCAGCTCAAACTCATGCAGAAAATCTACAACCAAAGCTGGGTACAGATTAAACCCCAATGGCGACAGTTGCTCACAAAAAGCATTCTGAAAAGTGTGGTGAGGCAACCAGCATTAAGCAAGAACATGCTTACCAGTGTTGGGACCAGTGAATCCTCTTTGAGAAGAGTTTCTATGGTTGTGCCTTTCAGAGGATGCCCAAGCTGATAGATCACCCATCATGCAAGATTTATCTTGTCTGTGAAGTAGATTCTGGCTTGAGACAATCTTGCTGAGAGATCCCTAACTAAGCCAGTGTGATGGAACTTATCTTTTGGGATGAGGCAGCGAGGACAAGGACAGTGCCCTTTGTCTCAAATAGTGGCAAGGAGGACCCTTCAATTTGTTCAGAATTTCATGAACAGACACGTACTAGGACTCACTTTTCAGGATAGTCTGCCGAGTAGGTGAATATTCTCAGGTATACTCTCCTAGTGATGCTGTCAAAACATTTCATGACAATGCCATTTTTGTAAGCCCTGATGAAATCTTTGTCAAGTAATATTCTCCAGATCGCATGGATGAGTTCTTGTTTGCAGTGAGTTAGAAGGTCCTGGTTATGTTTCTTGCCAGATATGGAGGATAAACTTGTTTGATGGACTCTGGGAGCTGAATGTATTGATGAAAGAGAAAACCTAGTCCAGAAAAGTAAACATACTGAAGGGATGAACACAATTGGGTGACAACACCCAGATTCTGGATTGGATCGGGCATATTTGGAGAGGTTGCTGAAAAAAAGATAAATGGGCCATGCTGACGCATGCCTAAACTGCAAGCCAAGTTGAGTCAGACCAGAACATAAGGCCAGCCACCACCCTTTCCAGCTTGCACCTGTTGGCTCTTCGTTGTTTCATTATTTTGTCTTGGGCTTCATTCCAGATGTCAGCCACATACAGTTCATCATGGACATGTTGCTTGTGACCAGTGATGGGTGATTTCCAAAGCCATTTGAATGGAGTGGGGTGGAATGCCTTGGATGATGCCTCCGCAAATACTGCATGTATGACATTGAGGATTGGTTTGTATCGGAAACCATCCACCGTGAAGGTTTGTTACACTTACTGTGAGCACATGCCCTGGCGGAATAAATGTGAATTGAGAGGAGGTTGGATCAATAGTAGGCCAAAGGTTATCCTTGTGCACTGTGAGTGAGAGGCCCAGCAAAGTGTGTGTCCTGTACACAAGAGTAAGGCCAACAACCAGCTAAGGTGTGACCTATGACAAGCTCGACTCCTAAGGTGAGTGAGGAGTGCTTGAAATGCTAGTGAAGGTCAAGAGGGACAAGGTCTTGATGTCCTAGCACCAGTACACCAGTAAAGTGAGTAGATTGCAAGGGCACACTTAAATGCTGGGAGTATTGCAGTGATACAGGTGTGAGCCTGACTATAGGCGCAGAACTAGCTTAGTGATCTCTAGCTAGTACTCTGGGTCTTTATACTATACCTGAATGGTGCACAGACCATCAGGGCTAAGGGTGTCCTCCTAAAGAGGAATAAAGGCCTTCCCACATCAGGAAGGAGGCGAAGGGTGAAACAGGATCCTGCTGTCAGGAAGAGCAGAAGAGGATCACATGGGATCAACAGGATCAAATAGGAAGTCTAGGTGAAATGTGAACCTAGACTGACACATGCCCTAGATGGTAAGAAGGTCCATCAGGCATACACAGCTAAATGGAGGGTCAAGAATGGTGCTCCGCAGCAAGAGGGAAAGCTATGGTAATAGGATCCGCTGTCCAGGTGTACGAGGATCAGCGAGCATAGTGACAGTGGATCAGGAAACATATCCTAGCTGCAATGTGAATACTCTCATCCGTTGGGCGGTCTATGGATTGCACATAGCAACCATGACTCATGGTGAGTTGTCATGAGTCATACTCCAGATCTAGTCATCAGGAGTGGTTGTGTAATGAGAGGAGGAGGGTCTGGGGTTGACAGGTGTCCCTCCTCAAGGGTGGATCTGGCTAGGTGATCTGTGGGCAAAGATCCCTAGGGATAATGCATGGCCATTAGTGGACAATGGCAAGTCAGTGGTGTACTCCTTCAACAAGTACTGCATAGGTGAGCTCCATAGCTCCCTAGGGTGGAAGGTGTCTGCCAGGCCTTCAGGGTGTAAGTGTATCCCATCTGCCAAGGGGGAATCATGGGGAAATAAAGAAACAAATGAGGGTTCTGGTAGTGTTATGGTTTTCCCTGGTTGCCGGACCAGACCCACCAGAACCCCTGTTCATTTTCCTTGTTTCTTCACCATTCCCCTTGACAGATGGGACATGCTTATGCCCTGAAGGCCTGGCAGACGCCTTCCACCCTAGGGAGCTATGGAGCTTGCCTATGCAGTACTCATTGGAGGAGTACACCACCGACTTGCCATTGTCTGCTAATGGCCACACGCTATCCCTAGGGATCTTCATTCATAGATCACCTAGCCAGATCCACCCTTGAGGAGGGACACCCATCAACCCTAGACCCTCCTCCTCTCATTACATGACCACTCCCGATGCCTAGATCTGGAGTATGACTCGCCATGACTCTTGGTTGCTATAGGCAACCCTTAGACTGCTGCACGGATGAGAGTATTCCTGTCGCAGTTAGGATATGTTCCTGATCTGCTGTTACATCACTCGCTGATCCTCATACACCCAGACAGCGGATCCTATTATGATACCATTCCCTTTTGCTGTGGAGCACCATTCTTGAACCTCCGGACAGCCGTGTACACCTGATGGACCTTTAGCCATCTAGGGCATGTGTCAGTCAAGGATCATGTTTCACCTTGACTTCCCATTTGATCCCATTGATCCTTTGTGATCCACTTCCACTCTTCTTGACAGCAGGATCCCATTTAGCCCTTCGCCCCCTTCCTGATGTGGGAAGGCCTTTGTTCCTCTTTAGGAGGTCCCCCTTAGCCCTGATGGTCTGTGCACCATTCAGGTATACTATATAAGATCCAGAGTACTAGCTAGAGACCTTAAGCTAGTTCTACGCCTGTACTACTGCAATACTCACTGCCCTTAGGTGGGCCCCTGCAATACTACTTGCTTCGCTGGTGTACTGGTGCTAGGACATCAAAGACTTCGTCCCTCTTGACCCTCGCTAGCATTTCAAGCACTCCTCACTCGCCTTAAGAGTTGAGGTCGTCGTAGGTCACACCTTAGTTGGTCATCAGCCTTACCTTTGTGTACAGGACATGCACTTCACTGGGCCTCTCGCTTGCAGTGCACAAGGATATCCCTTTGACTACTATTGATCCAACCTCCTCTTGACCCATGTTTATTCCGCCAGGGCACGTGCTCGCAGTAAGTGTAACAGGTAGGTCCAGTCCAGCAACCAGGGAAAACCATAACAAGGTTACCCCATTACCTTCCTTGTTTTTCTCCCTAGTCAGTACTGATATCTGGATGCTGGTACATTTCCACCTGTCAATGCTGAATACATCCTCAGAAGGGATCCCCTTCTCAGTAATGTTGAACTGCTCTGCTTCCCTGGAGGTGTCAAACCTAGACAAGTCTGTAATGTTGAAGTCTGG
This sequence comes from Boletus tylopilopsis, assembly GCA_038093875.1. Lineage (NCBI taxonomy): Eukaryota > Fungi > Basidiomycota > Agaricomycetes > Boletales > Boletaceae > Boletus > Boletus tylopilopsis. The sequence continues at coordinate 5,568 of JBBPTB010001039.1, forward strand.
GGCTCGGATCACCTTGCTGACCAGTTGACTCACTTCCGAGTTCAACTTCAAAGTGCTCCCAGAGGTTTTCCATGACATGAGGTGCCAGATTGACATGTTGGCCCAGGGCCAAGGTGAAGAGTACTGGCTATTTGTAGCTGATGCCGACAGGTTGATTCTGCTCAGACAGCTCCTCAGGAGAAAGAAAGGTGTCTGGATCATGTGAGGGGCAATGCTGGTATGCATGTGCAATACCAAACTTGTTGAACTGCATTGTGAATGAATTCCACATGTGTAGAAATATACATGGGATGGTGGAAGTGGAAGTCGAGGCATCCTGGGAGTTGGGGGCGATTGCAGGGAATGGTGACTCAGGTAGCAGGTCATGGTACCAGGCAGGTAGTCGCCGGTTGCAGTTAGGCCATGCAGGGTTTGGCATATCAGGGACATTGTGTGCTGGATGTAAGGAAGGGTGAGGGGGGGCTGTAGGTTGGGGATCGGGAGATGGAAGAATGTCATGAATACCAGCATGTGGGTGTGTCGAAGTGCTCTATAAGTCATATAGATTTGAGATACAAAGTAATTCTCACTAATCAACAACTCACCTCTACTGTGGCTAGTACAGAAGTTTCAATGGATGACTCCCCTGTAGGGGTCATTGATGTATCACCCTAAAGTTAGAGTAAGTCGCATGCCTCCAAAAAGTCAACCCACAGACCATTGAAGTATTAGCTCCCAATCTAACCTGCTTGTTCATGTTATGCTTACTGTAAGCACGTGCCCTGGCAGAATAAACATGAGTTGAGAGGAGGTCAGATCAATAGTGGGCCAAAGGTTATTCTTGTGCACTGTGAGTGAGAGGCCCAGTGAAGTGCACATCCTGTACACAAGAGTAAGGCTGATGACCAGCTAAGGTGTGACCTACGATGAGCTCAACTCCTAAGGCAAGCAAGGAGTGCTTGAAATGCTAGTGAAGGTCAAGAGGGATGAGGTCTTGACGTCCTAGCACCAGTACACCAGTAAAGCAAGTAGATTGCAAGGGCACACTTAAGTGCTGGGAGTGTTGCAGTGATACAGGTGTGAGCCTGACTACAGGTGTAGAACTAGCTTAGCAATCTCTAGCTAGTACTCTGGGTCTTTATACTACACCTGAATGGTGCACAGACCATCAGGGCTAAGGGTGTCCTCCTAAAGAGGAACAAAGGCCTTCCCACATCAGGAAGGAGGCGAAGGGTGAAACAGGATCCCACTGTCAAGAAGAGCGGAAGAGGATCATAAAGGATCAATGGGATCAAATAGGAAGTCAAGGTGAAATGTGAACCTTGACTGACACATGCCCTAGATAGCAAGCAGGTCCATCGGGTGTACACAGCTGAATGGAGGGTCAAGAACAGTGCTCCACAGCAAGAGGGAAAGCTATGGTAATAGGATCCGCTGTCCAGGTGTACAAGGATCAGTGAGCGTAGTGACAGTGGATCAGGAAACATATCCTAGCTGCAACAGGAATACTCTCATCCGTTTGGCGGTCTATGGGTTGCCTATAGCTGTTACGCTTACTGCGAGCATGTGCCCAGGTGGAATAAACGCTAGTCGAGAGAAGGTCGGATCAATAGTAGACTGAAGGCAAACCTTGTGCACTGTGAGCTAGAGGCCCAGCGGAGTGCGTGTCCTGTACACAAAGTGAGGCCGACGACCAGCTAAGGTGTGACCTACGACAAGCTTGACTCGAAGGGGCGAGTGAGGAGTTCTTGAAATGCAAGCAAGGTCAAGAGGGACGAAGTCTTGATGTCCTAGCACCAGTACACCAGCAAAGCGAGTAAGATTGCAAAGGCCCACCTAAGGGCAGTGACAAGTGCAGTGATACAGGCGTAGAACTAGCTTAGCGATCTCTAGCTAGTACCCTGGGTCTATATACTATCCAGAATGGTGCACAGACCATCTGGGCAAAGGGTGTCCTCCTAATGAGGAACAAAGGCCTTCCCACATCAGGAAGGGGGCGAAGGGCAATACCTGAATGGCAAGACGGCCATCAGGGCTAACAGGCTCCTGCTGTCAAGGAAGAGCAGAAGTGGTCATGGCGACTAGCGGGACATCAAAGAAGGAAGGCTAGGTGAAATGTGAACCTAGCCTGACATAATGCCTACGATGGGAATGCTCATCCATCGGGCATACACGGCTGGACGGAGGGTCAAGAACGGTGCTTTGCAGCAGGAAGGAAACTAGCTTGTAGTACAGTAGATCCACTGTCCGGGTATACAAGGATCAGCAAGTGTAGTAACAACAGATCTGGAAACATATCATGGCCATGACGGGAACTCCCATCCGTCGGGCGGTCGTGGGTTGCCTATAGCAACCAGGCGTAGTTGTGAGTCATGCCCCAGATCTAGTCATCGGAGGCGGTCGTGTCGCGAGGAGCTAGGGTCCAAGGTTACCCCTAGGGCCGAGAGTCGAAGGTTACCTCTCTGGGGCGTCGCGAGTGTTGAGGGAACAAGGGTTACCCCTCGGGGGTCACAGTTTAGTGTCATGGCGGACGTGTGGTAGTTTAGCGTCATTCTGGACAAGTGGTAGTTTAGTGTTGTTCCGGATGAGTAGTGAGGGCCGAGGGAACAAGGGTTACCCCTCGGGGCCATCAGAGGACGATGGTGGGTCGGTGATGTACTCCAGGCAATGAGTACTGCGTGAGCGAGCGTACGAGCTCCTCAGGGTGGAAGGCGTCTGCTAGGCCTTCGGGATCAGGGTGTGTCCTGTCCGTCAAGGGCGAATGGTGAAGAACGAGGAAAAATGAACGAGGGTCCGGCGGGTCCGGTCCGGCAACCAGGGAAATCTGTAACAGGGAAATCCGTAACAGGGAGGTGGTCGTGGTGGTTCTGGGGATTCTTCAACCCAAGTATCCATGTTACGGTTTTCCCTGGTTGCCGGACCGGACCCGCCGGACCCTCGTTCATTTTTCTCTGTTCTTCACCATTCGCCCTTGACAGACGGGACACGCCCCTATTCTGAAAGTCTAGCAGACGCTTTCCACCCTGAGGAGCTTGTACGCTCGCTCACGCTGTACTCATCATCTAGGAGTACACCACCGACCCACCATTGTCCTCTGATGGCCCCTGAGGGGTAACCTTGTTCCCTCAGCCTTCCCCACGTCCGGAACGACGGTAAACTACCAACGTCCGCCATGACGCTAAACTGTGACACTCGAGGGGTAACCCTTGTTCCCTCAACACTCACAACTATGCCCGGAGGGGCAACCTCAGACACCCTCGGCCCTAGGGGTAACCATGGACCCTAGCCCTCGCGACACGACCGCCCCCAACGCCTAGATCTGGGGCATGACTCTGGATGACGCCCGGTTGCTACTAGCAACCCACGACCGCCCGACGGATGGGAGTTCCCGTCATGGCCACAATATGTCTTCCCGATCCGCTGTCACTACGCTCACTGATCCTCGTTTACCCGGACAGCGGATCTCATGTACTACAAGCTAGTTTCCTTCCCCGCTGCGGAGCACCATTCTTGACCCTCTGTCCAGCCGTATACGCCCGATGGATGAGCATTCCCATCGGAGCCATTATGTCAGGATAGGTAGACGTTTCGCCTATCCTTCCCCTTTGATCCCGCTGGTCTCCTTGACCACCTTCCGCTCTTCCTGACAGCAGGATCCCGTTTAGCCCTGATGGCTGTCTTGCCATTCAGGTATTGCCCTTCGCCCCCTTCCCAATGTGGGAAGGCCATTGTTCCTCATTAGGAGGACACTCTTTGCCCAGATGGCCCGTGCGCCATACTGGAGAGTATATAAACGCCAGAGTACTAGCTAGTTGGTCTCTAAGCTAGTTCTACGCCATCTGTACTGCATCTACACGCTGCCCTTGAGTGGGCCCTTGCAATCCACTTGGTTCTACTGGTGTACTGGTGCTCGAACGTCAAGACCTCGTCCCTCTTGATCTCGCTTGCATTCCACGCTCTTACGCCCGTCTCCTCGTCGGGCTCGTCGTAGGTCACACCTTAGTTGGTCGTCGGCCTCCTCTTGTGCACAGGACATGCACTTCGCTGGGCCTCTAGCTCGCAGTGCATAAGGTTCGCCTTCGGCCACTATTGATCCATCCTCTCCAGACCGCGACGTTTATTCCGCTTGGGCACGTGCTCGCAGTAAGCGTAACAATCCATCTCTTCAGGCATCTCTCTAGGCGAGTTCCTAGTGTGCTGAGTGGATGTCGATGGCAAGGTGACAGAAGGAGGGGTGGTGGTGCTGAGGTCATAGCACACCATCGGGGACGTAAGGCAGACCAGGAGAGGCATGATCCCATCTCTCCTGACGTGGGCCAGAAGGTCCGATTTAAACTCCTCTAGGTCGGAGTTGGTCGTGGCGGCAGGGATTCCTAGATATCGCTCTAGGAAAGTCTGATACTGCCTCTGGACTGATGAGGACAGTAGGCGGGTGGTGGTGAAGGTGGGGATGGGGGCACCAGCCCCATTGCGTCCTCCCAATTGGAGGACCGCAGTGACTTCTGGGTCAGTGAGCAGGATGGTGATGACAAATTGTCGTATAGCGGGGAGGAGATGGTAAAGCTTGAGGGGTTCCTCCAGGGTGAAGAGCCAGTTGGGGTCGTCAGAAGGGTTCATGGTGACGATGGTGTCCTACTTATCCACTAGCTTCTTCCGGTTCGATCCGCTATGGTCTGATGACCGCTGTGAAGTCCGAGTGGATCCGTGTTCCGCTTCCTAGCGGGGATCTGACGGGTGTCCGTGTGGTGAGAGATCTTCTCGCGTCTCTCCGGCGGCAATAGGGGACGGGGTTCTGAGTCTGTCTGATTTCGAGGGTGGTGTCCTAATCATGTGCCTTTCTCCATGCTAGCAGGTCGCAAGTCTGCTGTCCTAGGAATGGGTGGGGGTATTACCGGGTGTTCACAGTTTAACGTCTTGGCGGACGAGTGTGCAGTTTATAGTCTTGCTGGACTCAGTAGGCATGCACGTGGCAAGCGTAGTGGCAGCAGTTGCATGTGCAGATGCAATCTACGGGAGTGTAGTTGAGACAGTCGCAAGGGGAACGTCGGCGTGGGTGGAGGAAAGGGGAAGGTGCGGGTTCCTCCGGGTGTGGGTTATATCGGAGGGTGTAGTTGTCCACCCAAGTAAAGGCTGATCTGAATCGGCGGTTCCACGAGCGAGTGAATGGGGACATGCGTTCCATTCACAAGTCCCATACATTTGTGGTGGCGGCGAGCATCATGATGCTGAAGGGTTGAGCGTGGTCTAGGTATCTTCTAACTTCAGTGGTGTTCGAGGTGGTGATGAGGGAAGTCGGGTATGGAATGATGGGTGAGTCAGGGTTCGACATATCTGGTGAAGCAGAGGGGAGGCAAACTAAAGTCCAGCGACTCCGGTGGTCTCTTCTTATATGCTAATATCCAGGGGATTCCCGGATCTCCATTGTCATGTAGGTGTGTTTTCAGGTATTCCATGTACTTCCACTCCTAAATGTTCCACTAGTTCTTGATCCTAGATCCATAGTATGAAATTGGGGACAGGGTCCCGTTCGTCCAGTTAAGGATAAAGGGAAAATGTACCCCCGTTTCAGAATAAGGCTCCCAAGCCTTAATGCTACCTATAGCCCCCATCGTAATTGGGTGGCTGTCCTTGTGGTGCTTTTACCAGACATCCCAGGTCCCATAACAATCCGATATTACCTAGCTTAAAGAGGTGGTCCTATAGTTACTGTTACGCTTGACTCAAGCGTAGCCCAGATATGTCTAAGGTTCGAGGATCAGAGGAGTCCTACAGAGATAGGACGACGTAGGGTCAAGGGTTCTTGACGACTGGGAAGTTCAGTCGTCGTAGGTTCAGAGGTTCTAGAGACTTGGCCAGACGGGCACAAGTATAGTTCGAGGGTTCTAAGGAGCGTCCACTCAAATAGTAGGACG
>JBBPTB010001040.1:0-11449 GCA_038093875.1 Boletus tylopilopsis
TATTACGGTAGTTAGATTGTTTGTGTTTGTTAGATGGTTGCAGGGACGGAGATGGCATAAGAAGGCCGGATGTTAGATTTGGTTAGTAATTACTACCCTACCCATCTGAGTCTGCGTTTGCAGTAGCGCAAACGGACTCACGTCCATCCGTAGATCAGTCCATTAGGCATCCGTAGATCAGTCCGGTTGTCCATCCATTAGCAGTCCATCCATCCACCCAGAATCCTAGTGTAGGAAAAGTGTTAGTAGTGCGATGTTTTTATTTGTTGGGGGATGTTTTTGTTTGTTGGTGGGTGTGTTTATACGGTGTTATAGATGATATTAAGAGTGTTTATAGGCATTTTGATGAGGGGTTGGGTGAGAGAAATATTACGGTAGTTAGATTGTTTGTGTTTGTTAGATGGTTGCAGGGACGGAGATGGCATAAGAAGGCCGGATGTTAGATTTGGTTAGTAATTACTACCCTACCCATCTGAGTCTGCGTTTGCAGTAGCGCAAACGGACTCACGTCCATCCGTAGATCAGTCCATTAGGCATCCGTAGATCAGTCCGGTTGTCCATCCATTAGCAGTCCATCCATTCATCCAGAATCCTAGTGTAAGAAAAGTGTTAGTAGTGCGATGTTTTTATTTGTTGGGGGTTGTTTTTGTTTGTTGGTGGGTGTGTTTATATGGTGTTATAGATGATATTAAGAGTGTTTATAGGCATTTTGATGAGGGGTTGGGTGAGAGAAATAATACGGTAGTTAGATTGTTTGTGTTTGTTAAATGGTTGCAGGGACAGAGATGGCATAAGAAGGCTGGATGTTAGATTTGGTTAGTAATTACTACCCTACCCATCTGAGTCTGCGTTTGCAGTAGCGCAAATGTACTCACGTCCATCCATAGATCAGTCCATTAGGCATCCGTAGATCAGTCCGGTTGTCCATCCATTAGCAGTCCATCCATCCATCCAGAATCCTAGTGTAGGAAAAGTGTTAGTAGTGCAATGTTTTTATTTGTTGGGGGATGTTTTTGTTTGTTGGTGGGTGTGTTTATATGGTGTTATAGATGATATTAAGAGTGTTTATAGCCATTTTGATGAGAGGTTGGAAGGGAGAAATAATATGATAGTTAGATTGTTTGTGTTTGTTAAATGGTTGCAGGGACGGAGATGCCATAAGAAGGCCAGACGTTAGAAGGTTCCTCGGAGACCTTTTTGTAGCGTTCATATTCTTTTGGGAGTTCCACTTTGACTTTAGCAGTTCCCTGGGCAATTTGAGTGGAAAGGGTCATACGTCATATCCACTTCTTCTTGGGGAGATAGTCCCCAATACCTTTACGCTTGTAGAGATGTCACTCGATGCGATCATCCATGTCCAGACCCATGGTGCAGAGGAGGTAGTGCTGATGGATCGGCTCTCGTCGGGAGGGGAGGTTGGCATCTCCATCAATCTCCACAGTCCCGTGAGTTAGGTTGATGAGTGGGTTGACTTCAGCCAGCCATGACATTCCGAGGATCATGTTTTGCTTTCCACATCGTACAATAAAGAAGTCCTGGGTGCGAGGGACCCCTTTGATGTAGATGGTATCTCAGGTGCGATGGCGGATGGTTCCGGACCGGTTTAGTGTTCCGTCCACGTTGTAGGCTTCACGCGGTTCATCAAGGCAGAAGAAAGGGACGCAGTTGTGACGAGCGAAGCCTTCATCCATGAAGCAGGAGGTGGCTCCACAGTTGATGAGAGCAGTGGTTTGTCCAATGTGAACTCCCCCCAGTGCAGAAACTTGTAGAGGATTTAAAATTGACTTGTCCTCTAAAGAATCTACAACAGGGTTTGTTCTAGGCGTTTGAGTAGTTGCTCCTCAACGCCGTTCTAAAAATTCTTGAGCCGCTCCTTCACTCTTTCTTCCAAAATCCTACCCCTTCTTTGGGGGACAGTCCAGACCTGGTTTACCTGTTCCGAAGAGCTTCCTGCGTCCTTCAGGTATTTTGGCGGTTGATCCTCGATGTAGATCTCCTGCAAGGCTTCTGTCATCTCCTTCACTCCATGTCCTTTGGCGACCAGTAGTTCCACCATCCTGATCGCCTTGTTCTTCTCCTCCTTCGTTTCTGCTGGTTTATCCTCAGCAGTCTGAGTCTGTTCCTGTGGGCACTTACCATCATAGCGGGGGTTAGACCTTCTCCCGGTTCGTCCCCTATTACCCTGGTGATTCCTGGAAAAGCATCCCGGCTTCTTGCATATGAAGCATTTGCCTTCCTTCATGAGACAAGCTTGTTCGGCAGGGGAAAGACGGACGTAGTCATTCATAGCATCAATGTCCATGGTGTTGGGGTCATGGTAGTTGGAGGATCTGGTTTGATATCTGAATCCAGGTTTGCATCCCTTGATATCTTTAATCCGCTCGGACTGTCGAGTGAATTTTGCTCCTGCGGTGATCCATTTGTCTATCGTGGTGGGTTCTGTTCCAGATAGGATCATAGTCATGAGGTCTCGGTGGATTCCCCTGCTGAAGATTTCACAGAGTCCAGACTGTTTGTTTAGTCTGGACTGGGAGGTGAGGAGGTGAAATTCCATGGTGAATTTATGGAAGGATTCTTCTGTGTTGGGGCCCTGAGTAAGTGAATAGAGCTTTCGCTTTGCTGCAGCTGCCTCATCATGGGTGGCCATCATGGCTCAGAAATCCATTTTGAATTTTGCCCAAGTGTTATCAGCAGTGGGGATAGTTCCTTTGGCAAGACGCTCGTAGTATCCTTTGGAGTATACCCGTCCTTTGCCCTTACTCATACAATTCAGGGCCGTGATGATCTTAGCGCAATCATCGTATTTCTCATTGATGGAGAACTATGTGTCCATGGCATGTAGCCACCAGTTGGCATCTGCACCATTTCCGGAGAATTCTTCTGGTAATCTGGCTTTAAGTTCCAGCATATCATCATTGTCATTGTCATCTTCCTGGGAGACAAAAGGGGGATCCTCGGGTGGAGGGGGATCGTCCAGATTAAAGGGAGCATATCCGCCGAGAGGTAAAGGTCGTTCAGGGAGGAACAGAGAGTCTGAAACAGAAGGTGGGAGAGGTGGTAGCAGGGTAGGTGATTGGGTTTCCGGTTCCAGCTCAGGTTCCAGAGGCGGTTAGGGTTGGTATCCGATGGGTAGAGGAGGGAGGGCATCTGGTGCTCTTCCTTCCCTGATATTCTGCTCGGCTACTTCCTTCTGTTTATGTTGATAAAGGGCCTTTTCCTCAGTACAGCCAAACCTGCTTGGTAGAGCGAGGAAATCCGGGTGATCGTCCAGTAATCTCCAGAGGGCAGGGTAGTTGTGTATGGGTACTGCTGGGACTCTAGGAGGATCTACGGTGGGTTCTGGAGACGAAGATGGTGTGCGAAAACAGGAAATGATGTGGGGGGGAAGACCTACTGTTGGAGAACAGGGTCTAGGGGAAAGTTAGTTCTTTTGTTACGCTTACCACATTATGTCGTCTCCTGGAACGTGGAGTCGACGGAGGGCGAAGTAATAGGTAAAAGTGGAAGCGAGAGCAAAGAGCAATGCGATTATGCCAAGTAGTAGGAGGCCCGTTTGATAAGGCGACAGCTTGGGCAAGCACAAGCTGGCACTGCCTTCTGCACTCTTGTAAGAGCCTATAGAAAAGGCGAGTGGTCCCGGTTCCACTCAGATATGGTCGAGGCAAGTCAAGCCTTCGTCTGGAATGGACAAAGGGAGAGTTCCGTTGAGAGGAGACAAGTAGAACACAGTTGATTGTGTAGAACTAACTTGGGGGTGTCCTACTTCATGGACACAGGTTTATATATCTACAATGACAGCGCATGGACCGTCGGGTGAACTAGCGCGTCGCTAGCAACAGTGAGAAGTATAGGGATCAAAGGAGCTCCGCTGTCAGGAAGAGTGGAAGGAAGAGGATCAGCAGAGCGACAGGTGAAACACTACCATAGTGACCCTACGAGTCCAGAATGACTCATGGTCGTACATCAACGGGATCAGGTGGATACAGGGGAAACATCAGATGGGACTGGGTGTCCCATCGTGAGGAGAAGACAAGTCCAATGACAAGAAAGAAAATAAACTGGTACCATACAATCCGTAACACCATCAAGGTGATCCTTGTATGGCTTAACATGGGAGATGTTAATGACCGGATGGATTTTCATGGATTTCGGAAGCCTTAATTTAATGGCATTGCTTCCGATCATATCAGTGATGATGTATGGGCCTAGCCATCGTTCACTGAGCTTCTTCAAAGCACGCATCAAGTGCAGGTTATCTGTGGATAGCCACACCTTATCTCCGCTGGAGTAGGGTGGTGCCTCAGATCTTTTCTTATTGGCTTGGACCTTCATTCATTCCTGAGCCGCTAATAAATTAGACTTGGTTTGCATGATGACATCATGGAAGTCTCTGATGAATTGCTTGGCTGCTGGGGCCTTGCTTGCAAGGTTTTCTATTCCCATGTGAGGTTCATAGGTTCAGGTAACTCTGAATGGTGACTTCTTTGTAGATGCCTGCATTTTAGAATTATAGCTGAATTGAGCTGGTGCTAGCCAGTCAACCCATTGATCTTGTTTTTCTGCCGTAAACAGGCAGAGGTATTGCTGCAGATCCCAATTCATTCACTCTGTTTGTCCATCCGTTTGCAGATGATGAGTGGTGGAGAGCTTCGGGGTTATCCCTAGTTACTTGCAAATGTCCTTCATCACCTGTGATGCGAATTGTGGACCTCGGTCTGATATAATAGACTTTGGAAGGCCATGATGCTTCCATACGTTATCCAGGTATAGCTGGGCCATGTCTAGCATGGTGACGGTCTTTACCGTGGGGATGAATTCCACTTCTTTGCTGAATCAATCAACAATGACCAAAATGGAATTGAAGCCTTTTGAAGGCGGGAGATCTGTGGTGAAGTCTGTGGAGATGTGTTCCCATGGAACATCTGGAACTTCGAGCAGGTGCAGTTTGCCAGCAGGGGCTTGATTAGAGCCCTTGAAATGTGCACATCTATCACATGCGGCCACATAGGCCTTTACGTCAGTGGTGACACCAGGCCACCAGTACAATCTTTGAATTAACTCGAGGGTCTTCTCATGCCCTGAGTGTCCTGCCATAGGTGTGTCGTGGTGCAGGGTGATGATGTTCATCTGTAAATTATCCCCATCTGGGACATAAACCCTGTCTTTGGCATCATATAGGACTCCGTTGTCCAATCGGCACACATTGTGCTTTTCTTTGAGGTACTTTAACTTGTTATCGCGCAGCACGCTTGTGGCTTTGTGAATGTGATTTAATATTTCATGCCCTTCATCGGAGATCAAGATGTGGGTCGTCCTAATCTTCTCCGGGGTAATAATAGTTATACCCTTGTTATCGTCTTCAACTCTGATCATATGGTCTTCTCGGCATGAGAGAGCATCCACCTTTCCCATGGTTGCCCCTGGCTTGTGAAGCCATTTGAAGTTGAAGTGGGATAAATATTGAGCCCATTGGGCCTGTCTTCTATTAAGATCCTGCGCCTTCATGAAGTACTGCAGGTTCGCATGATCATTCCATATCTCAAACTTGTGTTTCGCCCCTTCAAGGTAGTGACACCATATTTCCAGTGCTTGGATAACACTCAACATTTCCTTATCTGCAACTGGGTAATTGCATTGTTCTGGCATCATTGAGTGAGATGAGAATGCGACAGGATGCCATTTGTCATCCTTCTGAATAGATAAGACTGCACCAGTTGCAAAATCCAATGCATCAGTTTCTAACCTGAATTGGGAATCATTATCTGGGAATGTGAGGATAGTGTTATGCTTACTGCGAGCACGTGCCCAGGCGGAATAAATGTGAGTCGAAGAGAGGTTGGATCAATAGTAGGCCGAAGGCAAACCTTGTGCACTGCGAGCTAGTGGCCCAGCGGAGTGTGCGTCCTGTACACAAAGTAAGGCCGACGACCAGCTAAGGTGTGACCTATGACAAGCTCGACACTAAGTAGAGCGAGGAGTGCTTGGAATGTTCACGAGGGTCAAGAGGGACGAGGTCTTGACGTCCGAACACCAGTACACCAGTAAACCAGGTAGATTGCAAGGGCACACTTAAGTGCAGGGGGATTGCAGTACACGATGGCGTAGAACTAGCTTAAGGGTCACTAGCTAGTACTCTGGCTCTTATATACCATCCAGTATGGCGCACAGGCCATCTGGGCAAAGGGTGTCCTCCTAATAAGGAACAAGGGCCTTCCCACATTGGGAAGGGGGCGAAGGGCAATACCTGAATGGTATAGGACCATCAGGGCTAACGGGATCCCACTGTCAAGAAGAGCGGAAGTGGATCACTAAGGATCAACGGGATCAGAGAGGAAGGATAGGTGAAACATCAACCCATCCTGACACATGGCCTATAATGGCAAGACGAGTCCATCAGGCATCCACAGCTGGACGGAGGGTCAAGAATGGTGCTCCGCAGCAAAGGGAAAGTACTATAGTAACGAGGGTAGGATCCACTGTCCGGGTAAACAAGGATCAGCGAGTGTGGCAGCAGTGGATCGGGAAACATATCGTAGCCACGATGGGAACTCCCATCTGTTGGGCGATCGTGGGTTGCCTATAGCAACCGGGCGTCATCATGAGTCATGCCCCAGATCTAGGCATCAGGGGTGGTCGTGTTGTGAGGGCTAGGGTCCATGGTTACCCCTAGGGCCGAGGGTCGAAGGTTACCCCTCTGGGGCGTCACGAGTGCTGAGGGTCAAGGGTTACCCCTCAGAGGTCCAGTTTAGCATCGTAGTGGATGTGGGCCCAGTTTAACGTCATGGCGGACGTGGGTCTAGTTTAATGTCATAGCGGACGTGGGGTTGGATGGCGGTGGTGTACTCCTGGGCAAGTACTGCATGAGCGAGTGTACAAGCTCCTCAGGGCGGAAGGTGTCTGCTAGGCCTTCAGGACGATGGTGTGTCCTGTCTGTCAAGGGCGAATGGTGAGGAACAAAGGAAAATGAATAGGGGTTCCGGCGGGTCCGGTCCGGCAACCAGGGAAAACCGTAACAGATAGGGGCTGTGGTGAATGCTTCTTTGAGTGTGTCAAACACGCGTTGCTGTGCCTCCTTCCATTTGAAGACTTTCTCCTTCTTTGTGAGATCATTTAGGGGTCTAGCCACCTGTGAGTAGTCTTTAATGAATCTTCGATAGAAGTTGGCCAGCTCTAAAAAGCTCCATACTCCTCAGACATTCTTCAGTATGGGCCATTCTTGGATGGCTTTCACCTTTGTGTTATCCATTTTGATCCTGTCAGGGGTGACAATCATGCCAAGGAATTCTACTTCCTTTACCTGGAAATTACATTTCTCCGGTTTGACAAGATCATTCTCTTCTAGGCATTTCAGGACCTCCAGCACGATCTTGTCGTGTTCTGCCTGATTGTCTGTTTTTGTAAAGATCATTAGGTCATTGATGTAGATGACAACCACATCATCCATATCGGCAAAGATTTCATTCATCATTGCCTGGAATGTGGCAGGGGAGTTGCATAGCCCGAAGTACATGACGAGGGGTTTGTAGGCTCCATGGAAGCATACGAATGCAGCTTTCCATTTGTCGCCCTCTTTGATTCAGACATTGTTGTATCCCCATCTTAGATCCATTTTTGTGAATAATTTAGCCCCTTTTAGCTTATCCACCAATTGGGAGATTAAGGGGAGCAGGTAATTATTTTTGACCATGTGCTCATTCAGGTACCTGTAGTCCTGAACCATATGCTTTCAGCCATCTTTCTTTGGTACAAAGAACACTGGAGATGTCTGAGGACTCTTTGAGGGTCGGATATATCCCTTCTTTAGTTGGTCGTCTATGAACGCCATGACTTCCTCCTGTTCAGCAGGGGATAGGGGAATGATCCTTCCTTTCTTGGATTTAAATGTGTCCTTCAGATCTATGGCATGATCCCATGGTTTCTGAATTGGCATCCACTCTGATTCCTTCTTTGAGAAGACTTTCAGAAAGTGGTGATACTCTTTTGGTATCAATTCTTCTGGTTTCTTTTCCACGGGTTTAGGGAGTGCTGTGTCAAGTGCAGCTCTGATCCCATAGGCCACATAGCCAGCTTCTTCTTCTTCTTTGTCAATGCACTTTAGGAAGCATGACTTTTCCTGTAATAGATAGCAAGATCGAGGGCATCGGGTCATCTTTACTTCACCTAAAAGCCAGTCTATCTGCGGGTTGTGCTTCTTGAGCCATGTGTACCCTAAGATGAACGAGTTCTTGCTCAGGTCTGTCACCTCGGCAGTTACACGTTCTCTGTGTCCCTGGTAGTCTATGATAAGATCGGCACAGTGCGTTATCTCGCCTGCAGAGTTGGCTGTGCCATCCATGTTGTACACAGGGATGGGGTTTCATAATCGTCGTAAGGGGATTTTTAATTTAGTTGCCCATTGGCAGTCTATGAAGATGACGTTAGCTCCACTATCCAGGAGCGCTTCTGTGACTGTGAAATCCTTCTTATCTGCGGGGCTTATCCGCAGCTTCATAGTAACTTTCTTCTTAAAGGAGACACTCCTGACAAATATGTCATCCAGGATTTCCTTGCTCGGACTTACTTTAACATTTTTATGGGGTTGAGAAAGTGAATTAAGCATTGGTGTGAAGCCCCGACCAAGCTCCACACTAGGTGAAGACCCACTTGGCATTTATAAATTATCTGTGTCACTTTCTTCTACTTCTAACCTTTCATATCGGTTACTGCCACAAGAACACCTGGTTTCATTCAGGCAGCTTTTCGTTTTTCCAACCTGCGGTGTTTGGCGCAGCAATCTGCAAAGAAGGCTGCCATCTCGGTGGCATTCATCCCTTCTATTGCAGCACGCACATTGCGTGTGTCGCGGTCTTCTTCGTCTTCTGAGTCTGAATTGTTATCAGACCAGGAAACATGCACCTGCCTCGCCTGCGAGGATCGGCGGCAGTTGGGCTTATGTTTGCTCCCTAGCCATTTGCAAAGGGGGCACTGTATTTTTGGTTTCTTGCAGTCCCTGACTGCATGATCTCCACCGCAGTTGTAGCATGAGATCTTGGACCTTGGTTTCTGATCAAAGGTGTCAATGTCCACAGCATCGACGTCCATTCTGTTGGATCTGTCCCTTGTCCGGTTCTTAATGAAACCAATGTTCCCTTTTCTATTACCCGAGATGAATTGCAATGCCTCCTGGGCATTGCCAATTTTCCTTATCTCATCCAGGTATTCTTTAATGTCCACCTTCCAGTTACCTTCCTGGAAGATCTGCCCAATAATACCCATATTGGTATTGTGCTCCAGCAACAATATCCCATGGGTGGGGGCGACACCTGCTTGATTGTAAAGGGAGTGCCACTGGACAAGTATTCGTCCATGGACATGTTCCCTTGTTTGAGCTGGGTCAACTGCTGTGTTGCCCAGTCCTTCTGGTTTGTGGATCGGAACAGGCTCTCAACTTCTATGATGAGCTGGTCCCATGTATATGTGGCACCTAGTGCCAATTTCATTTCGGCAAACTTGCCAGCCTTGGGTCCTTTGAGGCATGAGAGCACGGCTAGTACTGCATCTCGACTGCCCCATGTGATGGTGTGGGAGTTGATTTCGATCCAGGCCTTAATCTTGGCCCACCATTCTTCGAAATCCACTTTTCCTCCTCTGTAGTTTCTAGGATTGGAGAAAAGCTCTACTTTCCTTCCTGATCTGTGTGAATGTCCTCCTCCACTGTAGGAGCTAGAGGGGATGGCCTCCAGGGCCACTTCCATGCTTTTAATCTTTGTGTTTGCCACAATCAGTTCCGTGGACTGTCGATCTACCGTTTGTACTAAAGCGGCAATCAATTGCTGTGCTTGGGCAAAGACAGAGTCAATGCTTCTGAACTCCGTGATTAGATGTTTCACAGCCACCGACCAGTCGGTGTCTGGGTTGAGAATGGTTGCCCGCCTCACTTTGGAGGTGAGGGTCAACGCTTGGGCGATGCCTTCCTTGTCACTTATCATTGGTGCTCCAGACATGTTGACTAGTCTGAGAGGGAGAGGCGATCAAAAAGTTCTGCTAGATAGAAGTCAGAGTAGTTGTCCACTTCCCAATTTGGACCGTCCCAGTTGGCCTCTTCTTGTTCCCAATTAAGAGCTTCTGCTTCTTCTTCTTGGGTGGCGTATTCGAAGATGGTAGCTATGCCAATGCCTTTGGCAAACTCCCAATCAATGACCACGTTGACTCCGTGTGTCTGCAGGTACTCTATTACTTCCTCTGCAGTGGTCTCGTGGGGCGTGGGTTCTTGTGCTTGTGGCCGCTCCTCTTCTGGTTGCCACATGAATGGATCAAAGGTTTCTTCTGATCCAGAGGAAGATGTGGGTGTATCCAGTCTAACCGGTCGTAGGGGTGGTCTGGGATATGGTGGGACCGGGTTGTGTTCTTGGGGTGCAGGAGGGCCCGGATAGATCAGGACTAGATCTGTCTCTTGGTAGTCAGAGTTCCTGTATCTCTGCCACCGTCCTTCTTTGTTCTCTCTGCCGACTGCTCTGTTCCAGGTGGGAGTGTTGTCAGGCCACTCAGTATCTCCTTGTTCCTGAGGGTTCTCTTCTTCTTTGGCTGTGTGATAGCTGGTCTCTTCCTCAGCTTCCTGATAGCCGGGATAATGAAAACTACTTTCACTGCTAGAGCTGCTACTTTCGTCAGCATTCCTTCGTCTGTTCCTTGGAAAGAGTGCCCTTGCTCTTTCTTGTTCTTGGAGTTCATTTACTGTTGGGTTCATCCAAGTATCAACTCCAAAGTAAAATGACTTTCTATTGGTTTGTCCCTGTACTTTGCCTGCGTGTCCATCAACAGCGAAGCCCTTATTCTTATATGTGAAGTAGATGATCACAATCAGGAACGTTTGAGTGAGTATGAAAATATATGTTATTAGGACACCTAAAAAGATGGTAGGAAGGGGGAGTGAGTAGAACATAGACTTGATTGTTATCTAAACAATTCTAGGGTTTTGGAAACCAGGCCAAGTAGGACGAAGTACATTTCTCGGTTGTAGATAGTGCCTGATCCCTGGGGGTTGGTATCCTCCAAACCCACGGTCTCTTCTCTGTCTCTCCACTACTTGTTATGCTTACTGTGAGCACGTGCCCAGGCAGAATAAACGCGAGTCATGAGGAGGTTGGATCAATAGTAGACCGAAGGCAAACCTTGTGCACTGCGAGCGAGAGGCTCAGTGGAGTGTGTGTCCTGTACACAAAGTAAGGCCGACAACCAGCTAAGGTGTGACCTATGATGAGCTTGATGCTAAGTTGAGTGAGGAGTGCTTGGAATGCTAGCGATGGTCAAGAGGGATGAGGTCTTGACGTTCTAGCACCAGTACACCAGTAAAGCAAGTAAGATTGCAGGGGCCCACCTAAGGGCAGCGACTATTGCAGTGATACAGGCGTAGAACTAGCTTAAGGTCTCTAGCTAGTACCCTGGGGTTTATATACTATACCAGAATGGT
>JBBPTB010001041.1:0-11445 GCA_038093875.1 Boletus tylopilopsis
CACCAATCACACCTACCATATACTGATCCCCTCCAATTATGACACCAATCACACCTACCATACACTGAACTCCTCCAATCATGACACCAATCACTTCTACCATATGCTAATCCACTCCAATCATGACACCAATCACACCTACCATATACTGATCCCCTCCAATTATGACACCAATCACACCTACCATACACTGAACTCCTCCAATCATGACACCAATCACTTCTACCATATGCTAATCCACTCCAATCATGACTCCAATCACTCCTACTATACTCTCATTACCTCCAACCATGATCATCAACTCTAACACTCCAATCAATCCAATCATCTATGGGGGTCCAAGATAACAACTCATAAGGTTATAAGGTATCAGAAACGCGGGAGTCGGCGAAATGACCTTTAAAATCTCGGAAAAGATACATGCATCAATAACATGGTCAAATCTGAAGTAAAACGAACTGTATTTTCTTCGTTTCACAGAAGCTCCGCAGATAAGACAACGACGATTCTTCTTCGCCCCTCTGAGTCTCCAACCATTCTGCCTCCTCCGCCTGGGCGACCTCCTCCATATCCCCAAACATTTGGTAGATACCTGACAGCCTGACCTCCAACGTTTGAAGCAGGGGCATTGTTTCCATTGCTTCCACCAGCCCCGGAAGATACCATGCGACAATATTTTCATCTCCACCCCCTTGCCTAGGAACGTCGACCGTCAGCTTGACTAGAGTAGCGCAGCCCTTGAGATTGTCCAGCTCTTCCTTCATCACATCTGCATAGCCACCAGTGAAATATGACCCCAATAGCGATAAAGAAGCATTCCGCACTGCTGGTAGGACAGCAAGAGCGCGCTTCAGCTGGTCGATTCGGGCAGGGAGGCCACGGTCTTCAAATCGACCTGACGGAAATCCACGAATCAGGCTGGTGTCGATGGATTTGATGCGTTGTGCCAGGCCCAAAGGGTAAGAGGTTACATTCGCGAGGAAACTGGTCAGGTGTTTGGTGTAGGCCTCGTGGCGATGGGATGTGCATGTACACGTGAGACCTTCGTATTCACCCCCCCAGGTCAATGTGCAAGGAGTAACCTCCACTGGAATGATGAAGGAGAGGTCGACGTGGAAGTTGGAGTAGTTGTAGGTTGCATTTTGTAAAGAGTGATTGGTCTTAGCAACCGCGAGGGCATCTCGAGGTTCCATCTCTGCGAAGATCTCCCCAATAATATCCAGTGGAAGCGTATCGAGCGGAGGAATAGTGGACATTGTCTGTTGGATTACATTAGTGCGGGGCATAGAGGGTTGTATGCACGTACAGAAGAACCTGAAGAACTTCGTAAAGGAAGGCACACGATGGTTTGTTAGAAGCCGACGGAGGGACGACAGTAAGGTCGAAAGTAATATATGTCCTATCCTTGTCAAAGCGCAATGGCTCCAGTCTCTCTAAGGACAATGGAGACAATGTTGTATGGACTGACCATTGAGCCTAAAAGGACTATGCCGGACACTCCAATGACCGTGCTTTGCTAAGGAATCGGCGCCAGCGTCGGTCTGAGACTAATACCTTTGTTTGAACAAAACAAATCAGCGTCGGCATTGTTACCCGCCTACTCATTGTCTTCACAAAATTGATCAGCGTCGGCATTGTTAGTTGTCAATCTGAGACCAATACCTTTGTTTGAACAAAACTAATCGGCGGCGGCATTGTTACCCGTCTACTCATTGTCTTCACAAAATTGATCAGCGTCGGCATTGTTAGTTGTCAATCTGAGACCAATACCTTTGTTTGAACAAAACAAATCGGCGTCGGCATTGTTACCCATATTTCTGAGACTAATCCCATTGTCTTCACAAAATCGATCAGCGTCGGCATTGTTAGTTATCAATCTGAGACAAATGCCATTTTCTGAACAAAAATCCATCTCATCAGATTACATTAGGTATCTCGTGACTCGGAGTGGACTGTCGGAAATGCATGTGTGATGATAAGGAAATACAAACAATACCACGCTTTTCTAGGGCCTGCACACATCCAGTGCTCCGGAGAACGCGGCAGAATCGACCTGAAGTGTTCTTACCCTTTCCGCATGACTCCCCACCTTTCCCCCATTTGGTAGAAACTTGATTTGGGGACTCATCACCAGTTAACCAAAGAAACCTTAATATTGACCACATTCCAATCGTTCCACATGGCGGAACATGTTCGGAAGTATTCGGAAGCACCCCCTGGTCCGCAGAACAAAATATGGGTTCGTCCCCCATCTTATATCTTTGTTTATAAGCAGTGTGGCTAGCATGATGCGAAAATATTGTGTTATTTCTGCGAAATTTGAATGGATAAGCATACAATGAGTCCTGGATCGATGGCCCTAAACAAGTTTAGGCTGGCTTTCTTACATAATATATTTGCTCATTTTTTCATCCCAGTTGATGCTACTTTGTAGTCTACAGTATCAAAAGTGTAGCTTAAGCAGAAGTCTCAAAGTGTACAAAATTTGTCAAAATGGTGCCTGAGAAGATTAGGGCAGGCCCTTTCTGCCATGGTAAATCTATTTGGATTTAGATGTGGGCGCCCCCAACATTTGCAAATCAATAAGGTCACTTCGACCCGACTTCCGAATCCTTCCGACCTCGGAAGCACCTGATGTGGATATACCACGCTTTCAGGGCTATCACCGAAATATTGCAGGTAGTGTATTAAGAGTATACCTTCACTCTTACCATATATGTAATATATACCCTCACTTACAAATATGTCCGCCTTTTATGCCCATCTTAGGTAGCTACTGAGGTGAGTCACCTTTACCTAGTTTTCGTCAGCTGATGTACTATAGTATCTGCCATCTCCCAGATTCATTCATTTGCCAATTTTTCAGTTTGTATAATCTGGCAATCACCTCATGTCAAAGTTCCGCAAACCATGATGGCAAACGCGCGAGGCAGAAGAACAGAGTTGGTCCTGATGAAGTCAAATCGGCTTCACAACAGCACACGCACAAAATGTGAGTTGCACATTTCACTTTAGTATCTAAATGGCTCACAGGAGTGGATGTTACTATGGTACTTCTGAAGCGATCTGTGAAACCGAAGAATACCGTTCGGTGTTAGATTCAATGGGAGGTGATTGGTGTGTGCAGGTTGGTAGGCAGCTATAACACATTTCCATGGTAAATTCAAAGCAATCCATGACAACGAACGGACACCGAACTACCGAACGTTCCTGCTCGATGTCTTAGAACCCGTGGGAAGTGGATTGGAAGTCGTTGGGCATATATAGAATATCTTTTAATTTCCATGATTTGAATCAGAATCTAAGTGTAATGCTCGGCTACTAGAAAACATGCCAATCTGCAAGTGTTTTCCGGACGTGGCAGTACTATCCCGGTTATTCCGTTTCGGAAGTGGTGCGCACAGCCGGAAGACTCGGAGACCGGCAAGGGCATGCCACATTCGGGTAAGATCGCCGGAAGTCGCGTCGACACTTTTCCGCTTATATGGCCGATAGACCCTTATTGTATTCTAGAACAGTGTAAGGCAATTTAATAATGAAAATCCGTGAATAGCATGTGATCCTCATGAGATACCTCCGGGGAAGCGGTTCTTTGCGTAAAGCTGACTGCGACATAAACACGGTTGTATCTTGGTTAGTGAATTTAAACGATAAATACCAGAGGGAAAAGCAATGAAGAATCGTATGTCTTGCAGGGCTACTGGTAAATAAATATCAAAGGGTGTGGAAATGAAGGCAGTCTATTATCTGGTCCAAAACTGCTTCCGGAATAGGTAGAGGGAAGATACTTCCGTGCCTGCACCGACGTGGCACGAAAGCTGGTGATGGTATGTAGCACGGTTACTGCGTGGACATCACACCCTACATTTTGTTTATTGGAATTGATGGTCCCGACTTGCATGCTCAATGACATTCATCATGCATTCAACATTATGCAAGGGCATCGATGGGCGTGTGTCAGTTGTTCTGAGTTGGCAGTACTTGGATAGATGGGAGTCTTAGGGAGTATCAAGCGACAACCGATCCGGCCAAAGCTTCGCATTGTGTTCTCTTGGAGCCTGTCTCCGAATCTTCCGGCTGTGGGAATCACTTCCGAATCGGAAGGCCCGGGATATGTACTTCCGTGTCGGGGAAACTCTTAAAGATTGTCATGTTTTCTGATAGCTGAGCATTACGCTTAGATTCCGATTCAAATAATTAAAATACATGCTACCCGAATAATGGAACGTTTGGAGCCTCAAATTATAATTATAATTAGCATTATGGCCCCAAGCGTAGCGTTTAGTGTCGGTTCTGTGTTGCCCCTTTTAGCTTGCTCTGGAAATCTTCCATATATGCCAAATGACTTCCAATCCATTTCTCACGGGTACTAAGACATCGAGCGGGAGCGTTCGGTGGTTTGGTGTCCGTTCGTTGTCATGTATTTGAAAGTGCTAGAAATGTTATAATCGCTAGTGGGTATTAGCGTATGGCGAAAATCTCATTGTTAGTCATATTACCTAGAATTAGCATTGATTTGCGCTACTATTAATCCTAGTCAGAACTGCTAGTTTGGGGATTATTGACAAATGGTTGTATCACTAGGCTTAATTAGCGAAAGGTGAAAGCCTACGGAATTGGTAGTCATATTGGTGATGCCCCACAAATTTCATACGCAGATGCAAACACCCCCCTCAAACCGATGTTTATGCAAGCGATCGTGGATTCCTGTCTAAGAATCAACCTAGTTACCCATACCGACTTTCCCTAGCCATATTTAAACACAGATGTCTTTCGTCTACATAGATGTTACATTGTCACCTACTACTTCCAATGACTCATTTTCATGTGTCCTCGCACAAGCACCTACATATTTGTGGTATCATCATTATCCTGTCTTCTTGTGTGTTTGTTGCTTTAACCTGTATGAAATACGTAGGATTGACTTTCCTTTTTGATCCGTTTGGCTCTTCCCTTTCTTTCCAGAACAGCAGCAAGCCATTTACCTACAGGTTTTCGGTAGCCGTAGTACTGAGCTATTGGCTGCGTCAGTGCGCACAACAGGGCACGAAATGAAAAAAATAAAATACTATAATTGGATGTATGTGTTGGAATACGCGATGCTGGATCGAATGCTATGTATCTAGATAGCCTCCTATGACGAGGGGACTGTAAATGCGCTCAACAGCGGTTTGACTCGACCTTCAATAACATCCCCTTGTACGGTGGAAGTACTTGTTTCCTTGTCCTTCCACATATCGCTTAATTGAGTTGGTTCACAGCAGCAATATATAGTTGGATTTGATGGCTGTCATCTCGTGCAATATTTAGTGGCTTTGCATTGTGGTAAAATCATCGCAGATGACATGGCAGGTTTGTAGCAATAGTCACTCTGATTATGACAGTCCTCTGGCTTGAATTCCTTTTGAACTTGACAAGAAAATAGCACACGTCGACGACGTTGCTCAAATAAGCAACGGCACCTCCCAGCTCATAAACCTCTTGACAACTCCCCCCTCCCCCCCGGGAATATCCCAAAATGATCACATGCTATTTCCGGTTTGAATGTTAGATTTCCTTACACATTTCAAGAATACAATAATGACGCTATTGGACCCAAATTTACTGTGAGGGAGCTTGTTCCCACACAGAAATATTTTCCATTTCCTATTCCCATGACTCGCGAGAACTCATCCGCCCTCTAAATCTTTGTGGAACCCCTATGCCCGACTCGATGAAAACTCAACCATGTTGTCAAATATAACTCAGGGATTGGAAACGAGGCCATTGTAGTCAATTGGTACACAATATAACGGCTTAAACGACTTTCCTGATCTTACCAAAGTGTGAAGAACTGGTTCCATTCTCTCCGTCGCACACTTCCGGTCCAGGAGCACCGGGATGTGGATTTCGGAAGCAGGGAAACGCCGTCAGATTATGGGAACAGTGCGTCCCTATTTTGGGCCGCTTTTCAAAGGTTGAATGTTACCCTGGTCTAATTCAAATGATTACAATACTTGCCGTGTTAATAACGGTACTTCTAGGGCCAAAAGCCGTAATTAAACGGTCCAATGACGCCCACATAGCGTTCAGTGTCTACCCTGTGTCGGATGGCGCTCCCTGCATGTAATGGCGATGTACTATATATGCCAAATGGCTTCCAATCCATTTCCGATCAGTTCCAAAACACCGAGCGGCAGCGTTCGGTGGTTCGGTGGCCGTTCGGTGTGATATATCGCTTTGCATTTACATGTAGAAAACATGCTATATGTTCCCTATAACTTCCATAGATTCCCCGTTGGTTCTGTCACGCTGAATGCCACCGTTCGGTGCCGAAATTCTTTCGGCTGGTTGTTCCGAGCCGTCCAGTTTGTTGATAATACCTAATAATTCCGCCAATCCAAGTATTGCCAAGCCAGACCATCTGGTGCGCACCCATTGACGCCCTTTGATAATGTTACATGCATGACGAATCACTTTGACCATGCAAGTCAGGACCATCAATTACTACAGACAACCCGAATATACCAGGTTTATCACCCCCCATCCTGAAAGCAATATGTCAAGAGTTGAGGTGCGACGCCCATGTCTATATGCTAACTTGTGCCACACATCCATCATGATTGAGCTTTCGGGCCTTGCTGTCGATGCCCGCGTAGTAGTGTCTTGCCTCTCATTCAGGAAGCAGTACCAGATAATAGACCGCCTTCAGTTCCACACCCTATTGTATTTATCTACCATTAGCCCCGCACGACATACGATTCTTCATTTCTTTGCCCTCCAATGTCTATCACTTAACTTCACTAACCAGAATACAACCATGCTGACGTCTTGCGTCAGCTTGCCACAAGCGTGAGATATCTCATCAAGATCATTCTATTCATGGATTACATTTTGGTTTTCCTTCCACGGATCCAGGACACAAAAGCTATGTTATTGGCCCTATTAGTGAAAATGCTTGGACTTGTTCTCATACATCATTATCGTCCAGTTCCAGTTCTGATAACGCGCGACTCCTTACACCATACCAAATTCCAAGCGACCCTTATATGCTGTTCTACTTCAACCTCCCGTAGCAAAACATGACTATGTTGTCGAATGCAACTCAAAGGAATAAGTATAAGTTATATGGAAAATCATTGCATACAATACTCATCATTACGATAATGCACCGCCTTATGCCGCCCCAGTCTTCTGGTTGCGGGAACTACTTCCGGATCGGAAGAACCGGCATCAGGTCTTCGGAATCAGCGAAACGCCGAAAGATCATGAGCAGAGGGGGCATCTGTTTTGTAACACTTTCCAATAGTTAAACGTTACCTTGATACTCCATGTCATATAATGACAATCTGTGCTGAGTCAATAATTGTGGTGCGTTTGGAACCTCATTGTAACTATAAATTGTCCTATGACACCGAGCATGTCTGCTCAATGTTATATAATTTTTCGCTTTCTTTGGGGTTATCCTATATGTGTCCGACGACTTCCAATCCATTTCTCACGGGTTCTAAGACACCGGGCGGTAGTGTTCAGTGGCTCGGTGTCCGTTCGGTGTGATGCATCGCTTTGTATTTGTCATGGAAACATGCTATATATGCCTACTAACTTCAACTCCGTTTTAAATTGGTTCTAACACACCGAACGCTACCGCTCGATGTCATAACCCACTTCATTGGTACCATGGTGACATCCAACACGTTTCCTGTGAGCTGTTTAGTTACCATAGTGAAGTGTGCAAACTCACGTTTTGCACGTTTGGGCTGTTGTGAACTCGACTCGACATCCACAAGGCGGGCATCTCTCTTGTCTTCTACAGTGGACTGGCTCTGTTCTTCTTCTGCCTTACGTTTACCCATATGGACTGCGGGACTCTGCTATGAGGAGATCGTTAGTAAATAGAGACTGAAGCATGGGCAAGTATTGGTTTGCAATCACATTTGATGTACCGCCCTTTCCCCCTATTTCCTCCACACCCTCATCTCCCCTCCATTTCCGTGTCCTATTTTCACAATATTCCATCTCCCGTCTTGCGGGCGGAGTGTAGGGTGTCTTCTACACAAGGACGCCGCTCTGAACTGTTGTAAGTGCATTCATACATTACGTCACTTACGGAGGATCTGGCCTCTGATTTGGGATTCATGCAGTCCCATCCACGAAGAGATGGCAGGTCCTGTGTCATATACGACATCGCGTAAACATGGTAAGAAAGTGGGGAATACTTACCTCTTCTGTGTCCGTAATGTATAAGACATGTTTGAACTTCTGGTGGAGAGGGTGCAACATGTTTTCCGACTGTCCGAGACCAAGTTGCCTTCTAGTCGCAATGACTTGCGATTCATGTTCCGCGACACCAAGCACTATTTGAATGCCTTGCACTGCACATGGAGCGACATACAACCTCTCTCCAAATATATCCAGCATCATCGCCTCTTCCGGAACCCATCTTGCCCAGCCATCTGATTCATATATCCAGATGTTCTCCTTACCCGAGTATATGTCCCCGATGCGACCGCCATTTGCAGGGACGGGTGGGGATGCCTCTGTGCCAAAAGTGGCATTCAAGCAAATTGGGAACGTCGTGTGTGGAACGTTGGGTTGGAAAATGCGGTGACGAGAGGTAGCCATCGAGTATGCTAAGAGCTGGTTGGCTGTGCCAGCGGTTGTGACTGCGGTTTTCTCACGCGCGTTCTCTTGTCACGCTTGTCACGCGTGTAAACATAATGTGACTTCTATATGGAAGGTAAGTTCGGTATTAATGGCACTACAAAATGTACGGGTTCCGTATGTCCATGATCCAGCGCTTGAATACCATGGAAAACGTGTCAGCCAAAGTGCCCATGGTATTATCGTGGAACCGCAACCAGATACTTGTAGTCTGTGAGCGTTCTACCTCGTTGACAAAGTACGCAGGTGGCGCTTTTCCAGACTGGTCGATTCTGATACCGACATCCATCCTGCAAAAGAGACATATGGATGGCTTAGCGCCAGTGTCCCGGGTTTCTCGTGCAATAAGAGCTTTCCAAGTTGTTAGGACGAAGTTGATGAACTCGCGCCTTCCCCATGAGCGTGTGGGTGCGGCACCAGACTGTGGGTTCACTATTTTCCGCCGTAAGTCAGCCATTTTTATAGGTGTGGGCTCCTTCTCTACAATTTCCCTAACCGCTCAGATCCAAAATAAGGATTAGATCATGGACACAACAGAGGGAACGCACCGTATCTCATCCAAGGTCATAAACGCATTGGTGACATTTCCTTTCCAACCCTCAGATGTTTTGTATGTGTGCATGACACTAATTACATTTCCCCCGACAATGAACACCCTCCATTCGCCAATTTGATCGAGACTCTGGATGTACTCTTGCGCCATCCAAAACTCGTCATTTGCAGTGTGCGCGTCGAGGTATTCCCAGGTACGACGGCAACTGCTGGCTGTCGGAAATATGACATGGCTACCACACTCGCTATGGCTACGCTTGAGAACCATGTCGTCTGGAATCTCTTCACCCGTGTTCAGACGGACTGTCCGTGGTGCGTACGAGCCGTGCAACTTGGCAATCATCTGGAGATGGCACAGAGTCGTCCATTTCATCGCCGCCTGACGCCCAAGCCTGATTGGAGGCCAGAAGAGGGTCTGTGAGGCGAGTTGAGTGACATGGAATTCGTACTGTGCGAGTTCTGCTGTGTTGAGCTGGTATCGGTTACCCTTGCCTCTGTCGAGCTGTGTGGTTGATATCACGGATCGGTTTGCAAATGAACTTACGAATGGTCTATAGAATAATCAATTCCTCCGATGATGCAGTCCACTGTGGCTAGCATATTCCATCCTTCTACGTGTTTGGTGGGGTCAAGAATAATAGCTCGGAAGTCTTGCCATGTCATAAACTGAACGTCGAATGCCTCGCCGTTCTCAAAGAGGTCAACTTGAAGAAGCATCCACAGCTATGATTATGTGTCACTTCTTGAATGTCAAGCTACGGAAAATCCATACTGACCCATTCCGTAACTAATACCTTTACCCCGTCTTTCGTCGAGCCATTCTTGTACACGAGTCCCGTAAGGTGTTTGATGGACTCGTAATGCTCTTGGGCTATATCCCGGGTTGTCCAACCAAGGTTCACAGCCGCATCTTTCTTCAACATCGCACGGCTCGGATCGGGAATGTATAGTATCTCGAATTTCCGTCTTTCCGACGCCACGGCGGGATACCATGCATCACCACTGTGGACCGAGCCCGTGCTTGATGAAACAGCGGATGGTGAGGATTCTCGCGTAAGTCTCCACGGTTCCTGGATCTGAATTGGCGACGTCGAGTTCGATGCAGAGGAATTGGAAGTGGTATATGATGACGATTGAATCATGACTCTAGGTAGATCCTGTGTGGAATCGACGCGCTCTTGGGGATCCGCATCAATCTGCATTTCTTCCTGGGTATAGTCTTTCTGATCGCATTCGTGCTCGTGGTGGTGTTCGTCCTCTTCTGTTTCATTGAACTCCATTGATTGGTCATTAGAAATGGGTCTGTAGAGGACATCAGTCGTGTCATTTAAAATTTATGGGCAAAGTAATACCGATACATACGAAATAGTGGTCTGCTGCTGAGGTGTGTCCGGTTCCGACACCATTCCGAGGCGCTTGAGTTCTGCAGCCATATTGATCGGAGGGAGGTTTTGTGTAATCTCAACCCTCGTCGGGTTACGCGTCCTCTGCGAACGAGGCGCACCTGCATCGAATGCAGAGCTCCCTGGACAGCCTTCAGAACAGTTAGGGTGGATGGTGCGCGACGCTGAATGCCGGGCACATGCGCCACCTTCCCGACTCCACAAAGGCGTGGTCCGATGCTTCATGCAACCACAGGTGTGAATACAAACCTCGTAACCTACCAGCTTGACATGTCGAAGGGCATTTCTAGATCGTGGTGGCATAATACTAGAAATGGGCAATGATGAATTCGCGACGCGTGCTAGACCGCGTCTGTTATATAATTGAAAGCGTGATTATGTAATCGTCACGTTGCTTTTCATCACCACCACTCAGCCTCTACAACCCGTCAATGGCAACAATTCATTACCCTAGCAGCGTTCCAGGAGACGTCAAGACGCGAAGACTTATTAAAATGCAGCGCCTTATTCGAACCTTCACGCACTCTCGACTATTCGATGTCCACGCCAATGGAAACTATGTGGCATCAATCCCTGACCACTACCTCGACCACCTCCGACGCTATTTTTGGAGAGAGGAGTGTATTCGTATGGTGTTGCATTTAGGTAACAAGTTGCAGCTCCCCCATGCATTGGGGAAAAATCTAAGAATGGTTCTGTGGTACATGGATGAGGTGTTTGACCGCCTCGTAGCAGAGACCGAGCGCCACATAGATGAGAATCCTATCTGTCGTAGCAAGACCTTCGACAGTTATCTGAAGATCGAGTATTGGGTTGGCCGTCATGCACCCACGCCCGTGAGGGACTA
>JBBPTB010001042.1:0-11432 GCA_038093875.1 Boletus tylopilopsis
TCAGGGGCCATCAGAGGACGATGGTGGGTCGGTGGTGTACTCCTAGACAATGAGTACTGCATGAGCGAGCGTACGAGCTCCTCAGGGTGGAAGGCGTCTGCTAGGCCTTCAAGAAGGGGGCGTGTTCCGTCCGTCAAGGGCGTGTTCCGTCCGTCAAGGGCGTGTTCCGTCCGTCAAGGGCGAATGGTGAAGAACAAAGAAAAATGAACGAGGGTCCGGCGTATCCGGTCCGGCAACCAGGGAAAACCGTAACAAGACCCACCAGTTGGTGTTCCCAGTGTGTTCTGCCACCTTGTTGAAATTCCAGACCTTGTCAGGGACACAGCAGATGATCAAACTCAACAATGTAAAAGATGACAACAACATTCATGAGGAAAATGAGAAAGAAGATGTCACCTTCTCCTGCCAGGCAAGCTGAATGTTGGGGTGTTTCATCCACCCAATGTAGTGGACCACAAAGGAGGGGACCAAGCCAGTGAGTAGCCAGATGAAAAAGAGCCACCACTGTCATGTCGTGCTCGTGGGCAACTCTTTGACAGCAGTGGGCGATGTGTGGACTGCCATGGTAGCTTCCTTGCACAGGAAAGGAGACAGACTGCCCAGGTTCTTCTTGTTCCATTCCAATTCCCACCCATCAGATCAGTGTATGCTGGCGTATGCATGTTTGGCGAGGGCAACCCACCAATACTGTATGGAACCTGCTGATTGGGATCCTGATATCTTGACCCATGGCTGCCCACATGCGCAATGAACAAATTATCACAGCTCTCATTGTTGAGCAGCTCAGGCCATGCTGGTCGGTGTGCATATACTTGGTGCCTTTCATCCCCAACTGCTGTGGGAGCTGGTGGCTCCCTACATTCACATTCATCCTTTTCCCCTATATTCAGTCACAGGTAGTGTGAGCTGAGTGTCCATCAAGCATCCAGTCTGTCCTCTGTCCAGTCCAAGTCATGTCCATTCTATCTGTGTGTATCTGTGTTTGTATCCATCATATCCATGTCTGGACATTTGCAGATATTTGTTCCTTTCCATCTGTCATTCACTCATTTGACCATTTATGGTATTTACTCTTCTCCTTGGACCATTTCCAGTCAGCGATATACATCCTGACACCCTTCTCTCATTAGAATCTTTTACCTCACCTTTTTGGTTATATTTAGGTACAGGATTTGCACTTCTTTCCTACAGTCTTGGAATATGCCCAGACTATAAAGTCTTGTACTTAGGGATTCTTGAATCTCACCCTTCTTTCTGTGCAAAGTCTGGTCACCCTCATGTCATCTCATCTCTGGCCCTTGTCCTTGGTCAGTGTCTTTCATATCCGGTACTCATAGTATCCAATCTTCACCTATCTTGTCATCCTTGTGCTCAACCGCCTTGGATCAGTCTTCCCTTTTCATCTCCTTGTCTGTTTCTTTCATCCCTTTGGTATCCATTCTCAATCCTATCTGGACACATCATATCCATCCTCAATCTGATCCGGATCCGACCAGACCAAGTTCCATCACGCTAGGACATGGTCATAGCTTCCCCTTGAACTATGCAACCAACTACCCTCCCTTGGGATGAGTTTATACTCACTCCTGCCTTCTTTCTACCAGTCCAACTGGACTACCATCTCTTCACCACACTGTTGTCATCTTCAATGGCATCAGGTGCCAAGCACTTCTGCTCTTTCTCTGTCACACAGATGCCATCCTCAACGGTCTTCCACACGTTGTACGATAGCCAGATGGAGCAATGGTTGACAACATAGTCCATACCCTCCTTTCATCCGTGTGAAGCAGCACATTGCCGAATATGCTCCGTGTATGACCCACGCATTGTTGGGACATAGCGTTCGCAGAATGCACACCACTCTGAGTTGGTAATGAAGTCAATGCTGCGATGAGCTCAGGGAGTGCCTTGATCTGCACCTTGACGTGGCCCTTGTCAAATGAGTGGGGTGAACTGGAGTTGTTGGATCAGAGACAGATGATAGTCCATGCATGGGTTTGGTCAAAAGAGGCAAAGATTTCAGTGTGTAAAGTTGAGTTGGGTGGAAACAGTGCATATCTTGGCAGAGTCTAGAGGGAAGTAGGAACAGAGCCATCTAGGAATGTGATACGTGTTGGCTGACAAAGTGGATGTGACGAGACTTGCACTTGTAGGATCACGTTGTCATCCTTGGGGCATCTCTCGACCAAGAGTGACAAACCAGAGACCAGCTTTGTGACAAACAGAATTGTGAAATAGCAACACAAAGGCCAAGCCGAGAATCTCAGAGTCCTTTTCAATAAAGGATGACACATTGTAGGAGCAACTGCTGACATAGTGGTTGATGCCAAACAGATTCCTGTCATTGTCTCCACCCTGACTGGGGCTGGTGACAAATGAGGTGTGCATGCCATATTTGGAGACAAGATCCTGATGAAGCTTGTCTGCCTTCTTGTTACCAGCCTTGCCTGACTTGTAGGATGAACACGCCTTGCTCAATGTGCCCAGAATGCCACCTGGTTTGTGTGTGGCATGGTCGCTCAATTGAGTGCCATACAACAGCTTGACGCAACCTGAATTGTCCATGGTGGCGATGGCTGGTAAGGAAATGCCATCACCCACCATGTGACTGTTGTACCCTACACTGTCCTCAAACGTGTTGTGCAAGATGTACGACTGCATGAGCTTGTCTGCAAAGTTGATACAACATTCATCAAACCCATTTTGGCCAAGGGAGTGGGGCAAACATCATTGAGCCAGTACCCTTAGGACCACACATTTGAAAGCTGGGAGAGTCAAAGAAGATCAATGGGGTGGTAGGAACAATGTCACGATTAGAGGGAGTGATCTTGCAGTTTGTGGTCTCGACGATGTATGCGAAAAGGATGGCATAGAGATCATGCATGAGGGAATCATGCTGAAGGGCACTCATTGAGAAGGACAGTGTGTGTGCATCTCTTCTGTGGTAATGGTGTTGTTGCTAAAGGGACCATTGGGGAGATTGTACTCATCCTCCATGTTGAAATAGTCATGCTCCTGAGGTGCAGTGCCAGCCAAGAACTGGTAAAAGATGTGAAAATTGTGTTCTTCATGAGCAAGACGGCCAAGTCTAGACTTGTCAAGGGCAGAGGGGATGACTTTGGCAGACTCAATGCAACCATGGTCATTGAAGTGGTATTCAAGGTAATGGCTGTGGGGGGAAGCATTTGGATTTGAGACAGTTTTTGCATTTCCAAAGGTATCGAGAAGTGTGTAAGGCCATTACCTGGCTGGCCCCTTCTTTGAATGGGCAGAGAGGCGGAGAACCTAGTCAAGGATGAGACATAACCTGTGATACCACTGGAAGGGAATGGGTCAGGAAAGACTGCAAAATGCAGAAAGAGTGATATACCAAGGAACGACAGACTGAGAATGTCTTGTGTGATGTATGAGCAAGTAAATTTCAGCAGCAAGTTGATATGGGTGTGGCTGTAGGATGGTAGAGCTGGTGAGGAAGAGACTTGTTTCCTTGTAACAGTGTTCTTCATATTCTCTTGCAGAGATGTCATTTACATCTGCAAGAGTCTTGTATGGATTATGACAAGCAGGTTGGTTGTACAGAGTGAAAGTGAGTGTTGAGGACAGTGAGGATGGCGTCATCAGAAGGGTAGACAGTTGTGGCATGGGTTGTGGCCACAAGGTGAGAGGTCACCAATGTTGATGGCATTGGCTGAGACAGAGGCCATCCTCATCGAAATGACCTGAAAAGGAGACAAAAAAGTGCAGTTGGCGTAGCCAAAACAAACAACTGTAATACACCTCACTGTCCCTGTCCAAGAGCCCTCAAACACTTGTGCTTCATCCAGATGTGCAATCAACCCAGCTACCTTGGCCTTGTTTTTACTCTGCAACTCCCCATTGTTACGCTTACTGCGAGCACGTGCCCAAGCGGAATAAACGCTGGTCGAGGAGAGGTCGGATCAATAGTCAGCCGAAGGCAAACCTTATGCACTGCAAGCTAGAGGCCCAGTGAAGTGCACGTCCTGTGCACAAGATAAGGCCGACAACCAACTAAGGTGTGACCTACGACGAGCTTGACTTGAGGGACAAGCGAGGAGCGTGAAATGCAAGCGAGGTCAAGAGGGATGAAGTCTTGACGTCTGAGCACCAGTACACTGGTAACCGAGTAGTATTGCAGGGGCCCACCTAAGGGCAGCGTGGTGATGCAGATACAATGGTGTAGAACTAGCTTAGAGTCCAACTAGCTAGTACTCTGGCGTCTATATACTCTCCAGTATGGTGCACAGGCCATCTGGGCAAAGGGTGTCCTCCTAATGAGGAACAAAGGCCTTCCCACATCGGGAAGGGGGCGAAGGGTAATACCTGAATGGCAAGACGGCCATCAGGGCTAACAGGATCCCGCTGTCAGGAATAGCAGAAGGTGGTCATGGAGACCAGCGGGATCAGAAAGAAGGACTAGGTGAAATGTGAACCTAGCCTGACATAATGCCTATGATGGGAATGCTCATCCATCGGGCGTACACGGCTGGACGGAGGGTCAAGAGTGGTGCTCCGCAGCAGGAAGGAAACTAGCTTATACAGGATCCGCTGTCCGGGTATACAAGGATCAGCGAGCGTAGTGACAACGGATCGGAAACGTATCATAGCCACGACAGGAACTCCCATCCGTCGGGCAGTGTCATACCGAGTCATGCCCCAGATCTAGGCATCGGGGGCGGTCGTGTTGTGAGGGCTAGGGTCCATGGTTACCCCTAGGGCAGAGGGTGTCTGAGGTTGCCCCTCTGGGCGAGTCACAAGTATCGAGGGAACAAGGGTTACCCCTCGAGAGTCACAGTTTAGCGTCATTCCGGACGTGAGTTGTAGAGCTGAGGGGACGTGGTTACCCCTCAGGGGCCATCAGAGGATGATGGTGGATCGGTGGTGTACTCCTAGCGATGAGTACTGCGTGAGCAAGCGTACGAGCTCCTCAGGGCAGAAGGCATCTGCTAGGCCTTCAGGGTAAGGGCGTGTCCTGTCCGTCAAGGGGAATAGTGAAGAACAAAGGAAAAATGAACGAGGGTCCGGCGTGTCCGGTCCAGCAACCAGGGAAAACCGTAACACCCATGCCACACATCTACCACCTTCACCAACATGCAACCCTCGAAACACCAAACCCACCTCAGTGCATATGTCCTCACAAACAATGCTGCTCTCAGCCTGTCTAACACGTCCACATACGCCTTGAGATCCCCCAACTCCACCCCTTGATTTGCTGTCTGCATCACACTGCATCATCATTGTCATCAGCAACAATCAAATCCAACACATGAATCGATGACTCACCCACTCTCATAGCCAACTGCTCCAACCTTGCTCGATGCCCCATTGACAGCAACAACATCATCAACACGCTCCTATCGTTTGTCCTTTCAAACACCTCCCTTGCCAGATTGAATCACCACACTAACAATGCATGATCCCCAAGCAATTTCCACTTGACCTCAGCTTCCTGCTCGAGCATTACATGCACAATGTCCACCGCTGTGTCCAGGTCGTCCAGCTGCAATGACAAGTCAAACTTGTGATCCAGGTCCATCATCACTTGCATCGCCAGCTTCTTGAGACCAGAGAAAAACTTATCTCGGCCTTCTAGGAACTGTGCTACCTTGTTCAATTGTTCTTTAGGTAGTGTAGGCAGGATCTGTGTGGCAGTGTCCATGTCACCACGTAAAACCATTCTTTGGTACTTGACCATGCTCAATGACAGCGTGTAAGTGTAGACGTTGATATCCTTGTCCATGAGGTACACCTGATTGTGTGCAGGTATGTAGCCAAGGATGTACATCAGGCTACAAAGGGATCAGTGAGAACGACACCTGTCCAAGTAGAATGTACATACATGTTGGACTGATGGTAAATGACTTGTTACTGACAAAGTAGTTGACTCAGTTGCCCACTGTGGTATAGATGAAATAATCCAAAGCCTGCTTTGCAGTCATGACACTGGTGTGTTTCATGAGACTGCCTTCTAATCAATCATAAGACTTACTTGTCAGAAACCTCAATG
Organism: Boletus tylopilopsis; assembly: GCA_038093875.1. NCBI lineage: Eukaryota > Fungi > Basidiomycota > Agaricomycetes > Boletales > Boletaceae > Boletus > Boletus tylopilopsis. The sequence continues at coordinate 6,026 of JBBPTB010001042.1, forward strand.
ACCTCAAAGGCTTCTTCCACATCCTCATCTGTCACCTCGACCCCCTCATCCAGTTTTGGATTGTATGCATCTTATAGAGTGTAGAACAAGTCCTCAGATGCGATTGCGACCAGGGTTCCCAATCCCGACCAATACACCTAGCACATCATCTGTCACTCAAACACTCCTCCTGGACTAAGAGACCCACGTTTTTAGCATCCACATCTATCCATTGCACGATCTCCCCACTCTCCCAATTCCAAAATATCACAAAACCCTTGCCCCATGCACCCAGCAATGGACCATGGTGCAATCCATTGATTGACCAGCTGTTCCTGACAGATTGGACTCTGTGGAGCTATGCTTCACAAGAGTTGCTTCAAGTACTATGATGATAGTGGTTGTATCAGCAAAAAACATCATCAGAAAGCTCTCACCCATCCCACCTTTCCCAATGCCCTGCCGATGGTATCAGAGTAACTACTGACTAATTTGGATCTTGGTGTTTCTGGTAAACCTGTATGTGAAGATGAGATTCATTGTTCCTGTAACTGACATGATTTAGCCCTCTGGCACAATGTAAAGATCAGGTGCTCACAAAGATGGTGATATCTCCCATGAGGTACATGTCTTTTTCTCTTGGTGCTATCTGTGGGCCACATAGTGTTGCCAACAGAGAATTCGACATAGAATTGTCTTGCTACCCAGAGCCTGCAATGTTTTTATGTATAGTTTAATGTCTGAAGGATCATGTCAACAATCTGTGGCCATATTTGAGGTAAATCTGTGGCACTTGAAAGTACAATGAGACTTGGAGAGAACTAATGGATGAACCAGGGAAGTTGGGACAACCCAACATGCTTGCAGTTTCAATAAGGCAGACAGCAGGACCAGGCATATATGGTCAAAGTGCCATCTGAGCACAATGCAGGCCATCACAAGTTCAATGATAGTGCTATATGGCTTGGGGGTACTTCCCAAATTATACCAAATAGATGGCAAATGATAATTTCTGATATTGCTTGATCTTAGTATACCAGAATCACTGTGGGGAAGTTCCAGTTCATCAACCAGTGTCATACTTGCACTTTAGTACATATTCTTATCTTGCCTTTTCAGAGAGCTGTCATATGGTAATCAACCTGGCAGCAACAATAAGTATGGTAAATGAATGTGATGTGTTACATGATCACTTCCAAAGGTTGGTTGCATTTTTTGGTAGTATGACTATGTACTGACCAGTCTCTAGTCCCATCACTTTTGAACAGTTACATGCATCACTAACATTCAAGTTGAAGGAATAAGCAATGGAGTGAGACATGTAAGTATATCATATACCTCTCTGACAGCTCCAAAGAGTCCACTGGCAAACAGCCTGAAGAAACTGACAAGGTTGAAAGTACTACAAACTCCATCATTCACTTTCTGGGAAGAAGGTTTCATGGATCGTGTTTGGGATCAACTTGAGGTTGAATCTCGCCAGGGCCAGGGACCAGCATCAACCTTAGTGCTGTGATCCATCCGTGTACCATACATACCAAGCATGCCCACATGGCAATATACTTCAGGGTGAGTTGAGATCCCAAGACTTCCTCAACTGTCAGCTTGGATCATATCACAGTCATTGCATTGCTTACTTATAATAATCATCAAAGTTTGAATGCAATGCCCATTTTCTTCACCCATTGCCTTTGATCAATGCTCAGGTGAGTCTTGCTGATGATAACCCCCCCAGGCTGGTGTTTTGTATGTCTGTGAGCACTGGCAATGCCAATGATGTAGAGATTGGAGAGGTAGAAGGTCCAAGTGATATTTCCACATTGTCAACATCCTTTCTACCACTTTCTCTCAGTGAATGTTTCCCTTGAGGATGATCTGTGCCTACACTCAACTTTTTTGTGCTCAGGTCTGGCATGCCTTCTGCATGTTTGACACTGTCAATGTCCTCCTTACAATCCACCATGAGTGCATGTCAACAGCCATGGCTATGTCCTCATCCACCCTGTCCTCTGCCCCCACCATCTTGACCTTTTGACCACCCTCACCCACCCAACAATTACAATGTCAATGTGGCTTAATGGCACTATGACCTTTAACACATACCATGTGGCTTGACTCCACATTTCCATCTGGGTCCCCTCTTGTGAGTTGTAATGTGCTATGCACAGAGTAATGGGGTTGTCAAGGACAATAGCATAGACACTCCATGGCTTGATGTACTCATGCACACTCCTTCCTGCATAGTTGAGGTGGCTTGGGTTTGTTTGATTACTCTGTAATATGTAGTTTGTGTTAAGAGCAAAAAGCTTGATAGGAGCGGACTAGCCACTAGCTGGATCAACTCAGGATGACTCTGGAGTCCAACAGTAAGTAACCAAGATGATATTAAGAAGGAATAACAAGGTATACTAACCTGGAGTCCACAGTGAGTAACCAAAGACTACAAAGTGGAACTCTAGGGAGTAGGTGCGCTTCAAGTCAACAAAAGTAAACAATGAGCCACAGCTGATTGTGAATGCAAAGGCAATGCACTGCATGGGCAGAGCATGCAAAACAAGCTGGAAAAATCCAGAAAAATGATAGATAAGTAAAGTGACCATGGAGAACAACATGGCCATGGTTAGAACCAAAATAAGGTGTGAAATCACCAATACTAACAGTTTGTCAGTAAATATTTGTTGATTCTGAGGGATTATGAATCTCCTGAACCTCCTCTCACAGTCAGTTGATCTATTCCCAACTTCCCAAGTCACCTACTACCTGCTTGGTATGAAATTCTGTTAGATTTGGGCACTGGGGGATATTACACACAGTGTTGCCGTTAAGCATCACAACATGATCACATACATATTCCTAAGTAACATTATATATCACTTAAAGCATTCTAAGGCCATAAATGGCCTGATCAGGTCAATGACTAGATGAAAGAATATTACAGGTATGACAAGGCCTTTCATACCCTGCCCATAAAAAAATTAACCCTGGGATGTAAAATACATGAAAGTTTCAGATGTAGTGCAGATTCCCACCAACATGTGATGTGATGGATTGCCTCACCCCAGCAACTTCCTCATAGTGGTCTGGTCACCAGACTACCACAACATGTAAGTGGGCAGTGCACAATACCAAATAAAATGAGTAATATTATGCATGCGTTGTAAGGAACATACGTTCCTTATGTTTGTATAGCCTTATTCTTGGTCTGTACACACGTCCCCATCATCTTCCCGTTGACCCTGTTGAGTTCCTGCACCGCCTGCCTTGTTCCTGCACCGCCCGCCTTGTTCCTGCCGTCCCGTTCATCAACCCGTTGCACCCGTATCCTGCAGGTCGTGTCCCCGAGTCCTGGTCCTTGTCCATCGAAGTCCTGAAGGTACGGGTTGTCTTTTGTGAGTCCGTTCCTTTGTTATCAAGATATCTAATCCTTTATTTCATACGTATTGACCTTCGACGACACTCTTTTTCCTTGTATGTTTCAAGTATTACACTTGTTGCTATGCAGTCTCGGGAAATACCTGGGACTATAAAACTTTGTACCTATGTTTGAAAAACATGTCTTTCACTCCGTCAGCATTGACCACAGTCGTGATCATCGTTCTCTAAGTTGTCCCCTATCGTTATCGTCATCTCTCGCTATCATTGCAAGCCTCGTTATCGTATCGTCGTCATATCGCTTCCCTAGGGTTCGTAATACCCTCGGGCCACTCTACGCCACATCCTGCACGCATCCTTCACGTCCCAAACCACTAGGGAACTCGTCCTGCTCTCGTACTATACCCGGAACACCTACTGGATAGCCGAGGCTTCTGCAGTACCTGCAGATTGGGATGCATTTGTCGCCACAGTCAAGGCCCTTTACCCAGGTTGCGAAGGTGTTAACCGATATTGTCGTGCTGACCTCCAATATCTTGTAGAGCACTTTCAGACCAAACCCATGCGAAGCCAAGAAGATTTGGGAGAGTATCAAAGGAAGTTCATCAAAATCGCCTCTCACCTCATCACAAGCAGGAAGCTCTCCGAAACCAAGCGGGACGCCATGTTCCTCGAGGGCTTCCCACTCGAAGTTGGGGATCGTGTGCGACACCAGTTATCAATTGTGAAGTCCGACCTTCACCCAGACAATCCCTACCCGATGGACGAAACGATCAAAGCTGCTAAATTTCTTCTTACAGGATCCGCGTTAAGGGCCTTGTTACGCCCAAACCCGGTTGCGTCGGGATCATTACACACACCTCGCTCTTATCATTCAGTAGGACCCCCTGCTACGCTGACCACACCTACACCTGCAGCGCCAACTCCCGCACCACCCCCAATCAAGCGAGAAACTAACACAGTCGTCCAGTCATCGACCATCCCTCCCAGGATGACTTGTGTCTGCGCGTTCTGTGCTGGCGGCGAACATTTTATTAACAATTGCCCGCATGTTTGCGAAGCCCTCAAAGCAGGGAGAATCACCCGCGGGACGGACAGACGGTTGTATATGCCCAACGGGTCGCAGATCCCGCGTATCCAAGGGTGTCGCTGTATTAAAGATTGCCTTGATCAACTGGCTAACGGCTGGGCGAATGTTCAGGTAGTGACTACACCCAATTCTGCTTCTACTTTTGTTCAAGACCCGCCTCCTCATATCACTTCTGGAATTTTGTCTTTGACTTACCTGATGACAGATGCAGTACTCGAGATCGAACCCTCTGCATTCTTTACCTCTACCGAGAATAGAGAAAAGTATTCATCGCTTGCGTATACTGATCCCGAATTTCAGCCCTACTTCGCCCAAGCTTGGGCATCCTTCCAAGCCGAAAAAGGCAAGGACAAGGACACCCGAGGAAAGAGAGTCCGCTTCGATGGCGTCGAGCTACCAACTCGTCGTACCACGTGCCCAGACCCACGGGCTGCATCCGTCGCTGAGGAAATTGTCTCTCCAGAGCTTCAGGAAGCTTCCAAGTCCTCAGGCAATGTCCCCCTTCGCCCCGTAACACCACCAGCACGCCCTGCAACACCCCCAGTATCAGTACTTAAGCCCGCACACAATTCAGGTTCATCTACGTTGACCGCCGTCGCACCCGCGACACGGCCCTCGTCACCTGGGCCTTCTCATCCTTTTATTACACGTACCCAAGATACTAACCCTCCTTTTGCACCTGCTCCACCAGGACAATACAGATACTCGTTCCCTCTAGAAGATGAGACAGCACCAAAACAGGTTCTCGATCGGGTTCTGGAGACAAGCATCCCAGTTCCTGTGAAAGACCTCTTTGCTGTCACCCCCGAGTTTCGCAAACAGTTCCGCGATATCACCGCAAGTAAACGCGTTACAAACACTAACCCTGTACAGGTTAACGAACTTTCGGGTCGCGACCCGGGTGCCGTCGCCCGCGCATATGGCGATCACCTATTGTGTAACGAAGACAGAACCATCGTGGCTCAC
>JBBPTB010001043.1:0-11423 GCA_038093875.1 Boletus tylopilopsis
TCATTGATTCTACTTTGTTTTTATTGAGTTTTTGACTATACTACAATAATCTACAGTGATGTGGCTCTCTACTGAGCCCTAGATCTTGGTGTGAGGTTGGCTGGTTGTGGAGATATGAGCGATGAAAAGAATTTATGTAATGCTGTGCATTACCTTTTTGAGTCACTGTATACCACTAAGATTCAATTCTCATGAGATATCGCAATCCTTACCTTCGTTAACGGAATATCGTCCTCGTCCTCTTCCGACGACGACGACGACTCGGAGGATGGTGTCGATGCTCTTTCTCTAGCTCTATGGCTAGCGTGGAAAGACAACGCTTTTTGCTTTCGAACGGAATTATCGTGAGGCTTCTTCCTTTCGTCTAGCTTTCTCTTTTTCGAATACCGATCTGACTGCTCAGACTGTGATTCCTCCGACTCAGAGCTCGTGGATTCATCGGAGGAACATTCCGAATTTGACTCCGAGTCCGTACACAAGTCAAAGTCGGAGCTTGATCCAGAGTCTGAACCGAAGTCATCAGCCCCGTGATTTCCCTCCGTGCACAATAGCAGTTCCTATCCGCCATGTTATTCACCAACCGGAGGATAGTAATGCGCTCACCATCGCTTTCAGCTGCCGGGGTTTAACATTTTGCAGGTATTGGCTGATCATATCACGAACAGCCTACTCATCCTCGTATTTGCGCAACGTTCGAGATTGAAATTGCGCCTGTGTCATAACGTTTATCAGACATGCATATATGCGGGATAGCATAGCGCATATATGCACATACTGACCTTGCGAACAACTTTTTCTACTTCCAGCTGGTCCTGCTCGCGAATCGTGCAAGTGAGATCAAGATACTTGATCGTCAGACTCCGGACGAGGCTCTTGAAACCAAAATCAATAATCAAACGAGCACGGGAGAACCTCGCACGCATACCAGGAGTCGAATGTATCGCAATCGTTGATGCGAAAGGCCCATGGCTTCGATTAGCCGGTAGCCACCCTTGCCGCGACCACACGACCCTTCGGGTTTGGGTATCATCTTACGCTTGCGTCGATGCCGCTGATGCTCCCGAGCGCCTTGTTCACCTGTTAGACATCAATCTGTCGCAACTTTAACACCATTTCTGCCACGTACACTTAATATACGCGATGTATGCTTCGAGGTCCGAAAGAGCCCTGTTGATCCTTGCATCCCAGGATAGCTTTTTCATCTTGGGATGATGCCTTGCCATCGTGGATAGGACAGAGAACGTGCTTCGCGAGATCTTCGTACGTCAGGTGATAAAAAGCCAACAATCACGTGATCGAAAAAATCATTTAGCGTCCGATATAACGAACGGAACTGCAAAGGAAAACGCGCGCTGGGCCAGGAGAATGGAGAAAGCTGGATTGTACTAGGATACATTGAGCATTGCCAAATTGAAAATTTGGATGGGCAGCGGAAATCATTATGTAGCTTGGGTTGCAGATTGAACCGTATTGGAGAGGGGAAGAGGCGAGCATCCAATCGCTGGGGGTATGTAGTATCTATGCGGAGCATGGGACTCTGACCCGCCCAGCCGTCGCAGAATAGTGGCCAAGGCCGACATTCGTTGCGCTTATTGAATTGCCGGGCGCAATGTCGGACACTATCCCAAGGTGGAAGGAGAATCGATAGCTTAGATCGAAACTGCGACCATCAAGGACAGAGGTAACGAATATTCATCATCCACGCGCTTTGGATTGCAAGAAATTGTTTGAGCTTTACGATCATAGTCATTGCCCACTGAGCCGACGAATAATAGTGCATCGAACCTGGGAATACGATTTTTCATTCCGTGATCGTTTTCTCGATGCCCTGTGAGCAGAATAATAGGGATTGAACGTCAAATCATAATTCATAGGGAAAGAGGAACGGGGGCGAAGGTAGGCCAATCGAGAGAATGCGTGTCGTATTCTGGATTGGGGAGCATGGAAAGCTGTCATAAGATGTGGGTTAATTGAGTGTGGATCTGTATGTGGTTGGCCAACTTAAATACCTCTACGTTTCTCATGCAGTGGTTTGCAAATCCTGGAGCGAAGTCATCATAATTCAGGGCGATGAGTTGAAAGCGGGTGACAAGGGAACTGACTCAACAACTTGTTCAAGATCAATTGAATGTTACATATGTAAACGAGAAAACTCACTTGGCTGAACCTCTGTTTCACCTCAGATGTTCAAGGATGGCAAAGGACGTTCAAATGGAGTCCAACTTGGTGCAGACTACGGATTACATAATCGAGGCCTGGTTCGCAAGTAACTTTGAAGTTCTCACTGTTCGCTTGACGTGTGAAGACCTTGTTTGACCCACATCTGCCTGAGGATGCATCGCGCACTCGAGATACAAGAGATACTTGAAAACGTCTTTGGGAATTGTGATTCCCCTACCGATCTGGCGTCCCTGGCGAGAACATGTGGGGTATTCAGGGAACCAGCATTAGATGTGCTCTGGGAGGCATTGCCGGACCTGTCCCCCCTCACACGGTGTCTTCCAGAAGCATCTCGCCAAGTCGCCCCGAATGACAGCAGGGTAAGGTGCTTTATGTAAAGCATTCATAAGACACTGTTTGATCGACAAGGCTTCCTATATTTCATTCGAAGCAGCGCTCATTCAGCAGACCCCTTACGAAGACCGAGTGGTATATCCTCCAAAGTTACACGCGTCGGGTCAGACGTATATCAAACTTCAGATGGGGGATTGACGAACAATCCATTGGAATTCTCTCAGACCCTCCTACAACTGAGCCTCTCTTCCCAAACCTCCGTAGTCTACGCTGCAATTACGCAGGAATTCAGTCGACACATCTACTACACCTTCCCTTCCCTTCCCTGGCTTCCCTCTGGATCAAATTCGATAGCCCACATTGCATCCAGGATTCTCTCCAATCGTTTTCCGAGTCCTCCCCAAATATCAGCAGAATTTTCCTCTATGTATATCAATCTGACCTCGCATTCAACAAATTATTCTCCAATTGTATTTGCCATTGGCGAAATATTCGGCACTTGATCTGTCCTGAAATGTCCTTGGACGTGGATGCACTTACGCATCTCTCTCGTATGCCTGGTTTAACTTCGCTCTCCTTCAAGCAGACCGCTATATTACCGGATTGTGACTCGCCCCTCTACTTCTCCAACTTGCTCCGCCTGAGATTACACTCACCATCCTCCTACCCAATTTCACAACTGCTCTCCTGGATCAGACTCCCTTCTATCAACGAGTTCACTGTCGTCATTGACAGCTGCCCTTCAGGGGATGAACTCTCCTCTTTCTTGGTTGGTTCACAGTCATCCAATTCTGTTTCCACCATCAACCAGTTTGAATGGTATCAGTTGGCCCCTCCAAATAACCTCGTTCGCTCGGAAGCTCCCTTACTCTCCTTGGAAGACTTGCAACCGTGCATGGCTTTCAGCAACCTCCATCGTATCTACCTCGATATCGAGCGCAATGTGAGCCTCACAGACAGCGACCTGCTCGCATTGGCCGCAGCATGGCCGCACTTGGAGCAACTGGAGATCAATCCGGGCTGGGGTTGGAACACCCTCGGCGGAATCACGCCACACGGACTACTTCAGCTGTTGCAGAAATGTGTGTCGCTCTCTCGGGCTGTCTTTGCCATGGACACGCGAGGGTACACCGAATTACCTCCTGCGGACGCGAACCAGAGATTCGTGTTGCCACGTTACTTTTTCCTCGACGTCCTCGACTCTATCATCGAGGAAGACTCTGTGCCGGCCGTCGCAGCTTTCTTTGGGAGTGTTGCATCTTCCTCCCACTTTTCCTTGTATTCCTGGTCTAGTAGCGAGATGGTAACACCGCCAGGCTGGGAGTTGTATAAAGAGCGTTGGGACGATGTGTCTCGACAGGCCAAAGACGCTATCAGGCGACGTTCTTGAATATTGGGTACGTAACTATATCCTCCTACCAATCGCTCGTTTCATATGACAAGCGAAACAGTATCTTTATGTTTCATTATTCTACTTCGACGACGTGAAAACGGTTCTTTTTCTTATATAACATATATTCTTGTCTAAACTTTTACTCCTCGACATTTGTGTTCTCTTTTGGCTACTTTTGTTGGATCCCTTGAACAGTCTCATCTCCTTGCTCGATGCAACCATATCATTGCAAATGGACATCACATTATTCAATTTATTGACTCAAAGCAAGCGTTCGTCGGGAATTCGATGTATAGGTTGGTCGACACTTGTTTTATCCATCCGGAATACGTTGCACAAGAGGCGATACGAGTTATGAGTGTTTTTGTCGCACAGATTATCCCTCAACTTTTGTGTGATTACTCGAACTTGTGAACCATGTCGTGGCCCTAACTGTTTTCCCACGGGCCATCCTACATGACAATGTAATGAGTCGGCTGATACATAAATCCCATTCAAACATAGTCAACTAAAATCTGTCTGAGCCCCCCACAAGCGAGTTCTTTCACGTTTTATTGGTCTTCTTCTATACTGACGCACTCAGGCTCGTATACATTTCTAGTGGATGATACCTGGGAGCGTTTTGTACTCACCAGCGTTCGACAAAGTTTGCGCCGCGTACTCTAGAAAGATTGGAAAGGGCCCCCCATCTGACGACAGTGACTTAGACTACTCCCCAGACTACAGCAGCCTCTGGGAGAAAGACTCTAGTGTTTCTTCCGTCGAGTCCTCTCACTACGATGTTTCCAAGCTCGAGGCCTACCTTTATTATTTCGGTATCCGTGGTCCCAGACTCCATGGCCCCAAGTTGATCTTCCGGACGTCCAAGGATGACTTCATAGCGCCCTCAGGGCCAGGGCAAGATCTTCGTCTCATGCAGCTTCGGCCAGTCTACGAGCACGACAAACTTGGCAAGGACGATTTGTAGGCTACTATTCGTTCTAAGGTTCGTGACCTTCTTGAAGTGCAGCAAACTGTGGACTGACATTCGTTCCAAGGTTGTTGAACTCCTCGATCAGCGAAACATCCAACATTCGTTATAAAACGCGGCCTCACCACGATCGGTTGTTTGAACGGATTTGAGTCTCATGTTCATCGTTACTTATTCCTAGGCAGCCGCGATTCTGTGGAAACAGCCATCTACTGCTATGACGATGACTCCGGTCCATTCTCCAGGGGCGGAGACTCTGGGTCCATCATCGTTGACCCCCTCGGCAAGTTCGTTGCCCTCATTGGCGGCACGGGTCCAACCGATTCCTGTGACATCACGTTTGGGTCGCCAATGCACTGGCTCTGGGATGTCATCAAGGCTGAGTTCCCTGGTGCTAGTCTCTACTTCGAAGACGACGACAGCTGGGTTCGTCTCTTCCTTCTGCCCCATCCTCTCGTACATATGACGACAACCTGCAACTCGTTTTCGTTTCTTGGCGCAGACGGTTGCTTTAACCCGGGGAACCGCTGCTTTCGTTCATTTCTTTCCACTACCTCGTTTTTTCGTACTCACAACTAACGACCTTGACGCCTAGGTCCCAGATTCGTGGACTCATCGTTCAGGTATGTCTCGTTCTTTTCCTGTTCCCCGTCCCATGCAGCTAACAGCTTTCGTCGATGGTTTAGGCCTAGGACTTGTGGATTCGTCGCGTTGATGACTGTAGCTTCTCGTCGTTGGACACGCTCGACCTCCGAGTACTACTAGCTTCTATCTCCCTGGGCCTTCCGACTCGTATGTTTCTCCCCCCCCTACCTCGACTCGCTTGCTTCTCTCCCCTCATATAAACCCCACTCAGTTATCACGCCCCATCAAATGGACATTATCATTCATCGATGTTTCAAATCGCACGTGACAGGCTCGATGCCCGGTGTCTGAGTTAAGCTGCACAGCACTTCAGTCGCTTCTTGCTGACCGCGGAGGGAGATATCGAGCCATTAATGTTCACCCGGTGTGCCCAACGACGTTGCTTGATGAGATTTCTTGACTCTGTACGCTATCGGAGAGCGACATTCACGGGTATGCATCCAACAATGTTCGCTCTTCTAACATGTTGCTGACTGACGAATGACCATCCGCCTTGATAAGTGACGTTTCAAGAAAGCGTTGGGGTGTTCCCAAACCGTTCTGGCAAACTGTTTCCGCGCATGGCATGTGTCGTCATCAAATAATTTGTGATTGTTGCTACAAGATTGCTGGCAGGGGGCGAAGGAGAGAATCTGAGAAAGAGCAATCCCAACATAAACTTTTTCCCATGGATAGCAGCATCCGACCAACATTCAACCTGGCGACAATTGGTCGAGTGCTGTCATGCTGAAGGACCGGATGGTGTCGTGCGGGCACGCGTAGCCTCACTTTGAGTTTTTCTGGAGAAGAGTTGTTGCCATGCAACTGCGTCAGACGATCCTATGCAAGTATGTATGGTAAATAGTCATTTCAAGAACGGACGGACTTTCTGATTTGGTTTCGTACATCCTCCCACCGGTAGCTATACACTGGCGACCCTTCGAGTGCCTCGCAAAGCCAAGCATACACGACCGAGATATGGAGATTTTTCAAAAAAGCAACGATAGCTGGGACAGATTCTGCTTCTATAACGGGGTCAAGGACATCGAAGAGAAAGTAGTGCGGAATCGTAAATCCAGGGTTGATAGGAGACAATTCGGTGTAACCTCGCGGAGCGATGGACATGTCTGTAAGAGTCGTAGCAATCCATTGGGCATGAGTCCATGTTTGAGTTGTGCGTTCCAACCCCATTCGTTGTTTATGAAGAAGATTTCTAGGTTTGGCCATGCCGATGCCAACGTTAGAAGCTGGTCGTCTGCCAGATCCACATTCCATGAGATATTCAATTCCATCCTACAGAGATTGCTGAATTCCATGCATGGCCGCAAGTCTGCCAAGGAAAGTAAGGGAGGTAAGTGACCAATGTCCGTCCTACTCTGGCAGCAGTCTTGCTTTGAAGGACAGTTGTCAAGGTTGACAACAAGACCTTCAATGGCGGGGAGTAGGATGTGAGAGAGTGACCGTGAAGCACCGGCCAATGACGCAGGATTTAATGTTAACTTTCGTAAGTTGGAGAAAAACAGGGGTGAGGCACAATCTGACATGGCCTCTTTGAAGGAAAGGTCAGACAACACAGGCATATTGGCAAGATGTGCAAGCGCATCGAACCCCAGAGGGATAGTTGGACAAAGAACAAAGGATCGAAGGTTTTGCCACTGACAGATGCAACTGGAGACTAACTTGTTGACGGCAATAGTGGAATAGTTCATGTAAATGGAAACACTCATGACATTCGGGCAGGATGAAAACAACTCGAGAGAATGATGCAGTTCTGTGGATTTCGCTCGATAGCAGCGATACAGCAGACGGCGGAGGTTCGGGAACAGTGGCTGATTGGTAGGGGGGGTCAAGAGGATGCGAAGGGATTTCTCGTCAAGTCCCCGATTAAAGTCGTATGTTATACTTCGGATGCGACGCGTGTAACTGCGAAGGATTTCCCACTCGGTCGGTGTAGGCGGTCTGTCAAATGAATACTGAATGTTTCAGGAAGACATCGCACGAGAGGGACCAAGCTGCACAACTCTTCCCATAGTAAATCCAGTGCTGGTTCTTTGAACGCACGACACGTTGTGGCCAGAACCAATAGATCGGAGTTCTTTGAGGAATGCTCTACATAACAGTGAGAAATGATGTTGAAAAGGATTTCATGTATCTCGAGGGCATGATGCATCCTTGGGTTAGTCTGGTCACCGATTGAAGTCCTCGGAGCACTGTAAGCGCTTGGTGAGTTTTCCCACGGAGACCTTCTCACTGATACATTCCAAATGGCAACATTCGTCATCACTCGTCGACATCCCTCTACTTACCATGGTAGAAAGTGAAGAGTGTTTTTTGAGGTTGATAGCTTAGCCTGACTCGTTTAGCAGAGTAATTCATGAGCACATGTGCTAAGAGAAGACTCCGCTGATATTTACATCTAAAGACTTGAAACCACAAACTTTGACCTTATACAGGCTGGTTGATTTGGCTTTGTACATCCTCCCACCGGCCTCTGTACACGTCCAAACTCGGTGAGTCTTCAGGTGTCGTGCACCACGAAGAACACACGAACGAGAGACGGAGATTTTTCAAAAGAGCAACGACAGCTGGGACAGATTCTGCTTCTATAACGGAGTCGAGAACGTTGAGAGAAAAGTAGTGTGGAATCGTAAGTCCAGGGTTGGTAAGAGACGGTTCGGTATAACCTCGCGTGTCCATGACGAGCGACACCGCATGGAGCGACGGACATGTCTGCAAGAGTTGTACAAATCCATTCGGCGTGAGCCCGCCTTCAAGTTGTGTGTTCCAGCCCCATGCGTTGTTTATGCGGAGGCTTTCCAGGTTCGGCCACGCCGATGCCAATGTTAGAAGCTCGTAGTCTGTCAGATCCACGTTCCATGAGATATCCAACTCCACCATACGGAGGTTGTCGAATCCCATGCATGGCCGCAAGTCTGCCAAGGACAGCGAGGGAGGCAAGTGACCAATGTCCATCCTGCTCTGGTAGTGGTCTTGAATCAGCACGAGTTGTTTGATGGTGTGACCAGTATTGGACGTCTTTATACTGGCCAGGAAGGACGGGAGATCTTGCTTTGAAGGACAGTCGTCAATATCGACAACAAGATCTTCAATGACGGGGAGTAGGATGTGAGAGAGTAACCGTGAAGCAGTGGCCAATGACGCGGGACTTAATGCTAACTCTCGTAAGTTGGAGAAGGACAGGGATGAGGTGCACTCTGGCATGACCTCTTTGAAGGAAAGCTCGGACAACGTAGGGACACGGGCAAGATGTGCAAGCGCGTCGAACTCCAGAGAGATAGCCGGACAAAGAACAATGAATCGAAGGTTTCGCCACCGGCAAATACAGTTGGAGACCAATTTGTTGACGGCGATACCAGGTGCATCCATAAAAACGGCAAAGCTTGTGACATTCGGGGAGAATTTGGAAAGCATATTGAGAGATTCATGCAGTTCTACAGTTTCCATCTGATCGTCGCATTCAAGATAGCGGAGGTTTGGGAAGAGTGGTTGATTGGTAGGAGGGGTCGAGAGGATTCTAAGGGATTTCTCGTCAAGTCCCCGACTAGAGTCGTATATTACAATTCGGGTGCGACGTGTGTAACTCCGAAGGATTCCCCACTCGGTCTGCGTAAGCGGTCTGCTAAGTGAATACTGCTTCGTAAACTGATTGGGAAAAACGGATTAACAAGACCAGATGAAACTGCAATGGAACTATCATACCTTGTCATTCTTGTGCGGTAAACAATGGAACGCTCCGGTAAGACATCGCGCGAGAGGAAATAAGCCGCGCAGCTCTTCCCATAGTAGATCCAACGCTGGTTCTTGGAATGCGCGGCACGTTGTGGCCAGAGCCAATAGATCGGTTTTCTTTGTGAAGTAATTCCCTGGGTGACAATGAGCAATGATGTTGAAAACAATTTCATGTATCTCGAGAGCGTGATGCATCCTTGGGTTAGTCTGCAGTGGGGGTAACTTATGCAAAGGGGACTTCCGCTCGGATGGTGAGTTTTCCCACACCAATACATTCCAGGTTGGCTTGTTGCCAGTCGTCGACAGATCCAGACGTCTTCCTACAGAGAATGAGGAAAAACAAGAGAGTATTATTCAGGGACGTCTCCGCGCGCACGATTCAATGTTGTCACCGATTCCATCGTACTTACAGCAGGTCTCAACGTTCAACGACGAGCGTCAGCTTGGTGAAATCGGCGACCTCCTTTTGGTCCCCAGAGGAAAATAAGTACATTGCGGTAAAGCGAACGTACTAAGACCCTCGGACAAACGGCTGCCCTCAGTCATTGTGTTCTCACACCGCCTCGCACCGCCTCGCCATCGAGCTTTGTCGCAACCACTGCACCACTCCCTGGGCGCCGACGCAGACGTTCAACACTCCCTCGCGGTTCTCCAAACATGGCATGGCTGGGAGAGTGCCCACCCACTGGCACTCTCGTAGCTCTTTCGCTAGCCTATCCTCTCAAGATGCAGTATGTGATCTTGTCGCTTCGACCTGTCCTTCTCTGGCTCCAGCCAAATAAGGAGAAATGCGTCATGCTTTGGTACGGCCAACAGAAAGACAAGTCGGGAATCTGAAGGAAGCGCGATTGTTAGCCTAAATTGGTCGACGCTTCCGATGGTATAAGTGCTCAGTGTTCAATCTCGGGATGACCCTCATCCGACATCCTGATGAAAAGGGGCATAGATTGTCTGAGCATCGAACGCGTGCGTATGTGTTGCTCCCCGGGAAGGTGGTCTTGCCCACCCATTTCTCGGCAGCTGCCTCGACCGAACTCTCCATTTCCGATGAACACGAAATTCCATGAGACGTCCTTGAGCTTCTGCGGCAAGTCGTTGCGTAGCATGTTCAATCCATCTTCCGGCGATCTCCGAACGTGTCTAGAAGTCCAGACGCCCGGGGTAACTCAAAACGCACAGATCGCCTCCGAGCATACAAACGTACCATCAATACCCGGGAAATCCAAGGGTGGAGCCCAATAGTAGGGGGTGGAGAGTTTCTCCGAACTCGAAGATATGAGCGTCGTCGTCCCACGCAGCATGGCGGTCTGACTCGTGTGTGACCAATGGCAATCGATGCGTTCGAACATGGGCTGGAGGGATAGAAAAGAGATGAGAAGGATGTACGTTCGATTGTCTGGAGTCCGAAGAGAAGAACTAAGTGGGGTCGAGTCCACTACAAAGTGGAAGGAGACCGTGTCTGAAAAGAGCGCATAGTATTCGCCATAGTGTGCCGCAACATGTCGGCCCCCTTCAAGATGTTTGATGTTCAGCGAGCAGATAAATGAGAAAAGTGTCTCCCCTGGGCGGGGTGAGGCAAGCATATGGTGTTGGGAGGTGCTCCTCGTTCAATTACGAGACCAACATTCTCCAACTACCTTGCGTCGAACGAAGGACAAGTTGGACGACTTCGGTAGCATGTTCGTGAATACAACGCCATCAACGCAACTTCAAATGGTATATCCTGTAAGCGCCATGTTGTAGCCTGCAAATTTACCAAACAAGTTCAGGGAAAATCGTGACCTCGTAACTCGTAACCCGTGTCCGTGTGCTGGCTGTGACTCGGAATATAATGTAATGCAGGCAAATCGATGGACGCAAACAGAAAACACACCAAGGGTTATTCCAAAGTGACGACCGATTCCTGCCAGCAATGGTCGTGATTCGTTTCTGCAGCATGGAAGCAGGTCATTCACGTGGCCAAAGAGGTGAACTGGGATTGTCGTTCGTACGAGGTGCATACGAAGGTGGGCCAAGTACTGCGCTTTACGTCAGCGCCCGAATCTTCTTCCGCATCTCTTCCGTCCGACCACTACCACGTCCTTCTGCGCGCCCAAATACGACTACTTTCCCTGATTCTCCCGCACGCCCTGCCCTCCCCGCACGATGCAGGAAATCAATCATGTTCCGTGG
>JBBPTB010001044.1:0-11420 GCA_038093875.1 Boletus tylopilopsis
GTCAATGGAGGGCAAAGTAATAGGTAAAGGTGGAAGCAAGAGAGAACAATAACAGGAGGATGCTGGGTAAAAGGAGGCATGTTTGATAAGGCGACAGCTTGGGCAAGCACAAGCTGATGCTGCCTTCCACACTCTTGTAAGAGCCTATCGGAAAGGCGAGTGGTCCCGGTTCCACTTGGATATGATCGAGGCAAGTCAAGCCATAGCCTGGAATGAGTGAAGGGAGAGTTCCATTGAGAGGAAATGAGTTACAATGCAGTGTATTGCATAAAACTAACTTGGGGAAACTACTGTACACGTATGGCTTATATACGATGTCAGACAGTGCATGGACTGTTGGGAAAATAAGGGCATCACTAGCAATGGTGAGATGTTCTAGGGTTACAGTAAAGGAGCTCTGCTGTCAGGAAGAGCAGAATCAAAGGATCAGTGGAGCGGCATAAAACATCATAGTCAAGGAGACCCTACATATCTGTAGTGACATGCAGTCATACAACATCAGGTTCAGGTGAAGTCGGGGAAAACATCGGATGGGATCGGATGTCCCATTGTGTGGAGAAGATAACTGTTAAGAGCGAAAAGCTTGATAGGAGCAGACTAGCCACTAGCTGGATCAACTCAGGATGACTCTGGAGTCCACAGTGAGTAAGCAAAGACTACAAAGTGGAACTCCAGGAAGTAGGTGCACTTCAAGTCAACAAAAGTAAACAATGAGCCACAGCTGATTGTGAAGGCAAAGGCAATGCACTGCATGGGCAGAGTATGCAAAACAAGCTGGAAAAATGTGGAAAAATGATAGATAAGTAAAGTGACCATGGAGAACAACATGGGCATGGTTAGAACCAAAATGAGGTGCGAAATCACCAATATTAACAGAAGAATGGGGTCTGCTTCATCACTGAATGTCGGGTGGAATTGTGATGGAACTTGGTGGTGGTAAGGTGTTCAGACCATTTCTGTGGGAGTCCATCACAGAAGATCTGTTCCTGATTGACCCGTTCTGTCTCCCTGTCAGTTTGTGAGTGGTAAGTGGTAGAGAGCAAGACATCATAGTGGAGGAGGTGGGCAAGCTCTAGGGCGAAGGCTGAAGCGAATTGTGAGCCTCTATCCAAGATTAGTTTGTTGTGGAGTCTGAACCGCTTGAAGACAGAGTGGAAAAAGAGTTGTGCTACCCCCACCACATCAATGTTTTTGGTGCAAGGATGGAAAATGACCCCCTTACTAAGCCCAGTGAACCACCCATACTGTATATAAACATCCAGGATCCCTTTGCTGGTTCTTCAGCTTGGGCTCCCAGAATACTATCTTCCATGTTTGTCTCATCTTAGTCTTCGTCCTACTGTTTGAGTGGACACTCCTTAGAACCTCTGAACTATACTTGCACCCATCTGGCCAAGTCTCTAGAACCTCTGATCCTCGAATGTTTGAACTATTCAAACACCTCAAACCTTTGACCTTATGTTGTCCTACACTTTAGGACTCCTTTGATCTTTGAACTTAGATCTTATCTGGGCTACACTTGAGTCAAGTGTAACAAGATCCATGGACAGTTGTTGGAAGGGGTGGGTCACAATGGAAGAGATAGGTGATAGGGCTGGAATGGTAGGATGAGTCAGGACCTTGTTGGCCTGACAGGTGGCACACCCACAGATGAACCTGTGGGTGAAAGTAGCCATTCCAGGCCACCAATAGTCTTTTTCCAAGGCCACAATGGTACAGAAGGCAGATTTGTGACACTCCTTGACAATCCGGAGTTGGAGATCTGAGTCCAGAATATACACTCATCCCTTATAGTAGAGGATGTCTTCCATGTATGCCCAATCTGCTGGATTGTTGTAGCGAGTGGGGAGGACTTCCTTGTTGTGGTCCGTGCTGAGGAGTTTAAGTTGCTCTAGCACAAGCAGGTCAGATGGGGTTGAGGTGAGGAGTTTGGATCACAGCTTGGTATTGATGTACACAATGAAGAGCTGGTTGGGAAGGAGGACCTTATTTGTATTATCCGACAAGGTATCAATCCCATCAGGGCAAGAGAGGGCATCTGCTGGGCCCATCTGGGATCCAGGACATTGTCAGAATTCAAGGTGGTACTCTTGGAGGAAGAGTTGCCACTGTGCATGTTGGTGGGAGAGGTTTTGTGGCTGGCGGAAATAGGTGAGGTTCTTGTGGTCTGTGAGGACCATGACTGGATGTTCTGTTCTGGTGAGGTAATGTTGCCATTCTTCTAAGGTGTGGATGACTGCCAGCAGTTCTTGGTTGTATATATTGTAGTTCCTCTCTGCCTTGGAAAGGGTTTTGGACAAGTAGGCACACGGATGAAGATCCCCATTGCCATCTTTTTGCATTAGCACCCCCCAGTTGCCACCAGAGAGGTGTCCATCATGATCATGAATGGTTTGCTTACATCTGGCATTATCAAGACTGGATGAGAGAGGAAAGAGTTGCACAGTCATTCAAAGGCCTTTTGGTGGATCTCTGTCCAAGTCCAGATGTTGGTCTTGCACGTCATTCAGGGGTTGTGCAATATCGGAGAATCTGGGGATGAATTTTCGGTAGAAATTGCAGAATCCAAGGAAGGATCGGACTGCAGTTATGGAGTTTGGGGTGTTCCAATCTCAGATAGCATCAACCTTAGCATCACCCATTTGTACCTTTCCTTTTCCTACCACCATTCCCAAGTATTCCACTTCCTTAGTGGCGAAGGTGCATTTTTCTAGTTTAAGGAAGAGCTTTTGCTCTTCCATCTGTTGTAGTACCTGTCTTGTGTGTTCCTTGTCTAACGCCAGGTTGTCTTTTGAGTGGATGAGGAGGTTGTCCATATAAATGACCAGCCATCCCTCTGCTATCATGTCTCTGAATGCATCATTCATGTAGGCCTGAAACAATGCCGGTGAGTTGCACATTCTGAAGAACATTACTGTTGGTTGGTATAGTCCATATGGGGTGATGAATGCAGCCTTCCATTTGTCTGCCTGATTAATCCGGATGTTGTTATAACCCCAGTGGACATCCATCTTGTTGAAAAGTTGTGAGTCTTTGAGCTGTCTGATAAGTTTGTCGATCAGCGGAAGAGGGTACGTGTTTTTCATGGTATGGGAATTAAGGTATAGCTTGGGGGGATTTGGAAGGTTTGATCTTTCCTGAGGTGAGATGTTCATCGATGAACTTTTTGCATGCCTCCTGCTCTTCTGGGTTCAGCTGGTAAGCTTTCCCTCGCTTTGGCAGGAAGTCTTTGTTGAGTTCAATTTTGTGGTTGAACTTTCGAGGGGGTGGGAGCTTGTTAGAAGGTTTCTTGAAGACCTTCTTGTAGCGTTTGTACTCCTTGGGGAGTTCTGCTTTGTTCTTTGCAGTTCCCTGGGCAATCTGAGTGGAGAGGGTCGTCCATCATATCCACTCCTTTTGGGGGAGATAATCCCCAATGCCTTTTCGTTTATAGAGAGCATCCATGTCGAGACCCATGGTGTGGAGGAGATAGTGCTGATGGATCAGTTCCCTTCAGGAGGGGAGGTCAGCTTTGCTGTTGATCTCTATGGTCCCATTGGTCCAGTTGATGAGTGGGTTGACTTTTGCAAGCCATGACATTCTGAGAATCATGTTTTGTTTGCCACATCGTAAAATGAACAAGTCCTGGTTACAGGGGACTCCTTTGATGTAGATGGTGACTCAGGTTCAGTGGCTGATGGTTCCAGATCGGTTAAGGGTTCCATCCACGTTGTATGCTTCTCACAGTTTGTTGAGTTAGAAGAAGGGGTAGTGGTTACGACAGGCAAAGCTTTCATCCATGAAGCAGGATGTGGCTCTGCAATTGATGAGGGTGGTGGTTTGTCCAACATGAACTTCCCCCATTGCAGAAACTTGTAGAGGGATTAAAATTGACTTTTCCTCCAAAGAATCTATGGCAGGGTTCATTTGAGGTGTTCAACTAGTCAGTTGTCAACGCTGTTCTAAAAATGCTTGAGCCACTCCTTTACCCTTTCCTCCAATATCTTTCCCCTCCTTTGGAGGACAGTCCAGACCTGGTTTACCTGTTCCAAAGAGCTTCCTGCATCCTTTGGATACTTTGGTGGTTGATCCTCAATGTAGATCTCTTGCAATGCTTCTGTCATCTCTTTTACTCCATATCCTTTGGCGACCATGTTACGCTTACTGCGAGCATGTGC
The DNA here is from genome assembly GCA_038093875.1 of Boletus tylopilopsis. NCBI lineage: Eukaryota > Fungi > Basidiomycota > Agaricomycetes > Boletales > Boletaceae > Boletus > Boletus tylopilopsis. The sequence continues at coordinate 4,158 of JBBPTB010001044.1, forward strand.
CCAGGTGGAATAAATGCTAGTTGAGGAGAGGTTGGATCAATAGTGAGCCAAAGGGCGAGAGGCCCAGCGGAGTGCGCATCCTATACACAAGGGTAAGGCCGATGACCAGCTAAGGTGTGACCTATGATGAGCTCGACTCAAAGGGGCAAGCAAGGAGTGCTTGAAATGCGAACAAGGTCAAGAGGGACAAGATCTTGAGGTCCTGGCACCAGTACACCAGTAAAGCGAGTAAGATTGCAAGCCCACCTGAGGGTAGTGACAAGTGCAGTGATATAGGCGTAGAACTAGCTTAGCAATCTCTAGCTAGTACCCTGGGTCTATATACTCTCCAGAATGGTGCACTGTTATGCTTACTGTGAGCACATGCCCAGGTGGAATAAACGCTAGTCAAGGAGAGGTCAGATCAATAGTAGGCTGAAGGCGAACCTTGTGCACTGTGAGCTAAAGGCCCAGTGGAGTGCGCATCCTGTACACAAAGTAAGGCTGACACCAGCTAAGGTGTGACCTATGACAAGCTCAACTTAAGAGGGCGAGCAAGGAGTGCTTGAAATGCAGGTGAGGTCAAGAGGGACGAGGTCTTGACATCCAAGCACCAGTACACCAGTGAGGCGAGTAAGATTGCAATGACCCACCTAAGGGCAGTGACTATGCAGTACTCTGGGTCTATATACTCTCCAGAATGGTGCACAGACCATCTGGGCAAAGAGTGTCCTCCTAATGAGGATCAAAGGCCTTCCCACATCAGGAAGGGGACGAAGGGTAAATGGGATCCTGCTGTCAGGAAGAGCAGAAGAGGATCACAAGGGATCAACGGGATCACATAGGAAGACTAGGTGAAACATGAACCTAGTCTGACATATGCTCCTAAATGGCTAAGGGTCCGTTGAGCGTACACAGCTGAACAGAGGGTCAAGAATGGTGCTCTGCAGCAAAAGGGGAAATACTATCATAATAGGATCTGCTGTCTGAGGATCAGCAAGTCTGTGGCAACAGCAGATCAGGAAACATATCCTAGCCACAATGGGAATACTCCCATGCGTCAGGCAGTCTAGGGTTGCCTATAGCAACCAGCGACGTGTCAAGTCATAAAAGGTCGTACTCCAGATCTAGGCATCGGGAGTGGTCATGTCGCAAGGGCTAGGGTCCATGGTTACCCCTAGGGTTGAGGGCTGAAGGTTACCCCTCAAGGGTGTCGTGAGTGTTGAGGGTCCAGGGTTACCCCTCAGAGGTCCAGTTTAGCATCATGGCAGATGAAGGTGGGTCAGTGGTGTACTCCAGTGATGAGCACTGCATGAGCGAGCATACGAGCTCCTCAGGGTGGAAGGCGTCTGCCAGGCCTTCAGGGTAAGCATGTCCTGTCCATCAAGGGTGAATGGTGAAGAAACAAGGAAAATGAACAGGGGTTCCGGTGGGTCTGGTCTGGCAACCAGGGAAAACCGTAACATGCACAGACCATCTGGGCTAAGGCCATCCTCCTAATGGGAAATAAAGGCCTTCCCACATCAGGAAGGGGACGAAGGGCAAATGGGATCCTGCTGTCAAGAAGAGTGGAAAGGGATCACATAGGATCAATGGGATCAAAAAGGAAGACTAGGTGAAACGTGAACCTAGTCTGACACATGCTCCTAAATGGCTAATAGTCCATTGAGTGTACACGGCTGGACAGAGGGTCAAGAGTGGTGCTCTGCAGCAAGGGGAGAGAGGCTATCATAATAGGATCCGCTGTCCAGGTATACGAGGATCAGCAAGTGTAGTAACAGTGGATGAGGAAACATATCCTAGCCACAACGGGAATGCTCCCATCCATCAGGCGGTCTAGGGTTCCCTATAGCAACCAGGATTCATAGTGAGTCATCGTGAGTCATGCCCTGGATCTAGGCATCGGGGGTGGTCATGTTACAAGGGCTAGGGTCCATGGTTACCCCTAGGGTTGAGGGTTGAAGGTTACCCCTCAGGGGCCATAAGGGGACAATGGCGGGTCAGTGGTGTACTCCAGAATGAGTACTGTGTGAGTGAGCATGCAAGCTTCTCAGGGCAGAAGGCATCTGCAAGGCCTTCAAGATGTAAGTGTGTCCCATCCGTCAAGGGTGAATGGTGAAGAACAAAGGAAAATGAACAGGGGTTCTGGCAGATCTGGTTTGGCAACCAGGGAAAACCGTAACAGACCAGTTGTTCCACCAGTCTGATTGCCTCATTCTTCTCCTCCTTGGCCTCCACCAGTTATCCTCAGTGGTCCAGGCCTGTTCCTGTGGGCACTTACCATCATTGCAGGGGTACGGCTTTCTTCCACTCCATCCCCTATTACCCCAATGATTCCTAGAAGAGCATCCTGGCTTTATGCATACAAAGAATTTGCCTTCTTTCATGAGACGAGCTCACTCAGCCAGAGAGAGACAGACGTAGTCATTCATAGAGTCAATGTCCATGGCATTAGGGTCACAGTAGGTAGAGGGTCTGGTTTGGTATCCAAATGCAGGTTTGTGCCCTTTGATGTCTCAAATTCGCTCAGACTGTCAAGCAAATTTAGCTCCAGTGGTGATCCATTTATCTACAGTGGTGGGTTCTGTTCCACTGAGGATCATTGTCATCAGATCCTTGTGGACTCCTCTGCTGAAGATTTCGCACAATCCAGACTGTTTGTTTAACCCAGACTGTGAAGTTAGGAGGCGAAATTCTGTGGCAAATTTGTGGAAAGCTTCTTCTGTGTTGGGGCCCTGTGTGAGTGAAGAGAGCTTTTGCTTGGCTGCAGCAGCTTCGTTGTGAGTGGTCATCATGGCTTGGAAGTCTTTTTTGAATTTTGCCCAGGTATTGTCAGCAGCAGGGATGGTGCCTTTGGTGAGGTGTTTGTAGTATCCCTCAGCGTAAACCCATCCTTTGCCCTTACTCATCCTATTCAGGGCTGTGACAATTTTAGCACAATTGTTGTACTTTTCATTGATGGAGAAGTATGCGTCCATGGCATGTAGCCACCAATTGGCATCCACACCATTTCCAGAGAACTCTTCTGGTAATCCAGCTTTAAGTTCTGGCATTTCATCATCATCGTTGTCTTCTTGGGAAAAGAAGGGGGGATCCTTGGGTGGAGGGAGATCTTCCAGATTAAAGGGGGCGTATCTGCTGAAAGGTAAAGGCCATTCAGGGAGAAATGGGAAATCCAAAGTTGAGGGAGGAAGCAGTGGTAGCAGCATTGGGGATCAGGTGTCTGATTCCAATTCAGGTTCCGGATCCAGGAGCGAGGTGGGTTGGTGTCTGATTGGAAGAGGGGGAAGGGCATCTGATGCTCTTCCTTCTCTAACATTCTGCTCAGCTCCTTCCTTCTGCTTGTGTCAGCAGAGGGCCTTTTCCTCAGTGCATGCAAATTTGCTAGGTAGGGCAAGGAAATCCGGGTGATCTTCAGGTAGTCTAGAGTATGGATGCCTGTTTCATAGTCTGCACTGCACTTCAAGGTGAAGTTGATGGGTGTCACTGTTAAGAGTGAAAAGCTTGATAGGAGTGGACCTGTGTCACATCCATGACATCCAACACAACTCCACTCTGACACTCACAAGTCCAATGCCTGTCCAACATTTTACTCACAAACTCTGAAACACTTTCATCAGACTATTATATTTCCTCTTTAAGGTTCCTTGTATTTCCTTTTGTCTTAGTGTACATTTTCATCCTGTGTCTCACTTATTGCACTGCTCTGGCTTTCAATTCCTCCAAAACAGTCTTGTTACAAATTCTTTACAACTCTGTTACTAATCTCTCCCATTCTCATAGTATATAAAGTGTACTCTCAATCCCTATACTCTTTAGTCTGAATGTCAACTATGAATAATCCTCTCCTTGTCTGGAATCTAATCCTCTTTCTCTCATCCTCTCTCCTTCTCTCCTCTGAGATACTAGGACCCAGGACTGGGCAAGGGCATGACACATAAGTCCTGTGCCAATGTCCTAAACTCCTCTGATGTCCAATGTGCAACTCTGATCATATGTAACTCCAATATTCCCATGCCTTCGGACCTCTGTCTGGACTTGAAGTGAAGGATCCACATTTTAACAAACTGCCACTAGTTGGATCAACTCAGGACAACTCTGGTGTCCACAATAAGTAACCACAAGATACTCAAATCCTGGACACTGGTTAAATCCCTGGGTGACAAGGTGTCCCTTGTATCACTCAAAAGAACCATCAGCATGGTACTTCTTGGTGAATACCCACCTAGAACTGATGACTGGCCAGTTCTTGGGCCTTGGGACCAGAATCCAAGTGCAATTGCTTTGCTGGCCAGCTAACTCCTGAAGCACAGCTTGTTTCCACTCTGCAGCATCTGTTACACTTACCACACTAAGTTGTCCCATGGAACTTCGAGTCAATGGAGGGCAAAGTAATAGATGAAAGTGGAGACAAGAAAAAAGAGCAAGAGAAATATGCCAAGTTGTTAAAACCAGGTGTTACCCCTATTGAAAAACTCCAGACCTTCAGAGTTGTAAAGTCTGATAGGGCTTTGGCACAGGACTGGGTGTCATGCCCTTGCTGACAGATGTGCTCTGTATTTCAGAGATGTGGAGAAAGATATGTCTGATCAGAGTGGAGATGATCGGAGGGGAGATCAAGAGGATCAAGGATGACTGTTTAAATCAATATTCAAGCTGAGTACAAGAGGGTCTAAGACTATACATTATATACTACCAGGTGGAGAGGGGTTGGTAAGAGAATTGGTAAGAGAATTGGTAAGTACATTACTAAGAAGACATTGAAGACCAGAGCTGTGCTTAAGCAAAGCACAGGAAAGTATGATGAAGGAAAATACAAAAGATACCTAAAGGAGAAAATGTCGGACTTTGATCAGAGTTGTGCATTGGACTTATGCATTGGACTTGATGCATCAGAGCGGAGCAGAGTAGGTTGGAAATCATGCATATGACACTGAGTACAAGAGGGTCTAAGACTACACTAGCACAGGATACTATGAATCAGATATCATGAAATGGTGCTTGTTGTCTGATCTGTGTTGAGAATGCATGATACACAAATGTAACTTTAAACAAGTCCACTTGTATTAGTACATTAGCACTCAGTGGTTATTTGAGCTCATATATCTAGAAGATCAGCCAACACACAACACAATATACATATAGTAAACGGTTTAAACATTGACAGTGACTCTGTTTCTACAATAATATACAACTAAATCTCAGAGTTATCCAATGAGGAGTGAGCTGGATCCTCCTTGGCCTTCCCCTTCCCCTTGGCCTTGCCTTCCACTTCATCCCTGGCCTCTTTCTTTGTGACCTTCCCCTTTCCTTTCCACTGTTCTTTGTCCTCATGTTCATGGACTTCCCTTTCACATTGGCATTGGCATTACCCTTTGCCTTTGCCTTTCCTTTGCCTTTTCCCTCCTCTACCAGTGTGTCATCCTCTCCCACTTTTACATCACCCACCTGTTCTTCTGCATCATTATCTGCATTGAATGTAACCTTCTTCCCACCCTTTGCTGCTTTGCCACATCCTCTGCTTCCACCTTTTGTCCACCACTGATCCATGCTTTGTTCAACATTGTTGTTGCTTGGGAGATCCTTCTCATCTCCACTTCCAGTGCCACTTTCATTGGTGGCACCATCAAGCCATTCCTCAAAAGTGTAGCCAATTGTGTAGCATGAGTACCATGACAGGGCACTAGAATAGTATACTTACATTCCATGTCAACATAAAAGGGGGGATTGTAGAAAGTTGCCATCATTGTGAGGTGCATCTACACAATCTTGAACTGAACAGGAGGTTGCAAGAAATAATCCATCCTCACACCAGACCAAACTGTGCCTAGCTTGACCTCATATGCATCCCAATCTAAGTGGCATTTATGACAAATGAAGTGGAAATGTTGTGATTATTTGTGTGTTGAAAGTTGCACATGTAGATGGGCTCATGGTGACAATTGGTGCCTTCCTCAACATGACTTTCTGTCTGTGACATGAGGAGCTTGAAGATGATGTCCATATGCCATAGGATCATCTGCAATTTTTCTTTAATGCCCTTAATGCTTATTGTGTAATAGTGTTGCCACACTGCCACTTGTTGAGGAGCAAGGGAGACTTGTGGTCAATGAGTGGTCCCAGTTCCAATCTAGAGATGGTTACTGCTAAGCTTGCCTTGGAATGAGGTGAGGGAAGGATCAGACTGTAGCAAGATGAGTTAATACAGTGTGGATTGCATAGAACTAGCTTGGGAAATACTACAAGTAAACAGCTTTATATATGATGCAAGAATGAGCATGGACCTCCCATCTCATTAAGTGAAAATACTAAAAGAGGATAAAAAGATGGAATCCATGCCAAAGAGAAGTTCTAGAAAATATAGCCTCACTGTCTGGAAAAGTGGAACAGTACCCTAGGCAACTGACATCTTGGCCAGTTGCATGGCAATACTGCATCATGGGGGAAATAATTGAACAGTGCAGTGACAACCATCATCAGGAGAGGATAAGTCTGTAAGAAAAAAGAGAAAAATAAATGACCCATGAAACCAAAGAAAACCATAACAAATGTGTTGCCAATTTCCAGTTCATTATCAAGGAGGAGCAGTACATGGATGCATTGCTCTCTCTAAAAGAACGTGAGTGTTGCCACATACAGTCCATTTATGAAGACATCAAAAAGGTGCAGATGCAGTGAGGCCCAAATGATGTGATTAGTCTGCAGCAGTCACAGTGTCTTCACATTTCCTGGGACAGTCTTAGGGTAATGAAGGGTTGCCATTCAACACATTGTAGTGGTCTGGATGAGGGTCAAATTGTGCATGATGTCACAATACCCAAGTTACCCACAATGATGTGTATTACATAATACAACATGTGAGTGAATGACAAGTCCCAAAGTGCACAGTCCCCACTCGCAGACCTAGGACTACTACTATGGCATCACAATTGAGACAAGGTGCATGGCACTTCAAGATAAGAGGGTACAAGGTGTGTGTTCACACCTGTGGATGCCCACAGCCCCATGACATGCCATTGTGGCCTCAGGGGGTGGCACCTGTCTACACCATTCAGCTATGAATAGCATCCATCCAAATTCCTCTGAGTGATGTCCTGGAAGGTTGGCATTCAGCAAAGATGTGCAACAACATGAGAGGTATTGCTAGTAAGCACAAATTTCTTAACATTCCTAGTACTTTTGCTACATTTTTGCTACACAATCCTAGCCAAGACTACCAAAACAAATGCTTATGTACTAGTCAATCCAAGCAGCAATCCTACACTTTTCTAGCTAAATCTACTG
>JBBPTB010001045.1:0-11415 GCA_038093875.1 Boletus tylopilopsis
AGATAAGATTAGATTAGATTAGATAAAGAAAGAAAAGGTGATTGTAACAGCTCCACAGTTGCTCATGAAAATGAATCTGGAGGTAGAATGAGAGTTGTCTGGGTCCTGGGACCAACCTGCATCTTGTTATGCTTACTGCGAGCACATGCCCTGGCAGAATAGGTGTGAGTCAAGAGGTGGTTGGATCAATAGTAGGCCAAAGGATATCCTTGTGCACTGCAAGTGAGAGGCCCAGCAGAGTGCGTGTCCTGTACACAAGAGTAAGGTCAACGACCAGCTAAGGTGTGACCTACAATGAGCTTGACCCTAAGGCAGGCAAGGAGTGCTTGAAATGCTAGTGAAGGTCAAGAGGGACGAGGTCTTGATGTCCTAGCACCAGTACACCAGTAAAGCAAGTAGATTGCAAGGGCACACTGAGGTGCAGGGAAGTTGCAGTGATACAGGTGTGAGCCTGACTACAGGTGTAGGACTAGCTTAAGGCTCCTAGCTAGTACTCTGGGATTTATATACTATACCAGAATGGTGCACAGACCATCTGGGCTAAGAATGTCCTCCTAAGGAGGAACAAAGGCCTTTCCACATCAGGAAGGAAATGAAAGGCCAAATGGGATCCTGCTGTCAAGAAGAGCGGAAGAGGATCACTAAGGATCAATGGGATCAAATAGGAAGTCAAGGTGAAATGTGAACCTTGACTGACACATGCCCTAGATGACTAAAGGTCCATCAGGCATACATGGCTGTACAGAGGGTCAAGAACGGTGCTCTGCAGCAAGAGGGAATACTATGGTAATAGGATCCACTGTCTGGGTATACAAGGATCAGTGAGCGTAGTGACAGTGGATCAGGAAATATATCCTAGCCATAACGGGAATGCTCTCATCTGTTCGGTGGTCTATGGGTTGCATGTGGCAACCAAGAGTCATCTCTAGTCATACTCCAGATCTTGGCATCAGAAGTGATCATGTAATGAGAGGAAGAGGGTCTAGGATTGATGGGTGTCCCTCTTCAAGGGTGGATCCAGCTAGATGATCTTATGGACAAAGATCCCTAGGGATAATATGTGGCTGTTAGCAGACAATGGCAAGTCAGTGGTGTACTCCTCCAATGAGTACTGCATAGGCGAGCTCCATGGCTTCCTAGGGTGGAAGGTGTCTGCCAGGCCTTCAAGTCATAAGCATGTCCTGTCTGTCAAGGGGGAATAGTGAGGGAATGAAGAAACAAATGATGGTTCTGGCAGGTCTGGTCCAGCAACCAGGGAAAACTATAACAGCGGGGGTATGGCTTTCTTCCATTCCATCCCCTATTACCCCGATGGTTCCTAGAGGAGCATCCTGGCTTCTTGCATATGAATCATTTGCCCTCTTTCATGAGATGAGCTCATTCTGCCAGAGAGAGGCAGACATAATTGTTCATAGTGTCAACATCCATAGCGTTAGGATTGCGATAGGTGGAGGTTCCAGTATGGTATCCGAAGCTGGGTTTGCACCCTTTGATGTTTTGAATTCACTCAGATTGTTGAGTGAATTTAGCTCCTGCAGCGATCCATTTGTCTACCATAGTGGGTTCCATTCCACTGAGGATTATTTTCATAAGATCTGTATGGATGCCTCTGCTGAAGATTTTGCATAGTCCAGACTCTTTGTGCAGCCCAGACTGGGAAGTGAGGAGGTGAAATTCTGTGGTGAACTTGTGGAAGGCTTCTTCCATGTTGGGCCCCTGTGTGAGCAAATAGAGCTTTTGCTTTGCTGCCATGGCCTCATTGTTAGTGGCCATCATGGCCTGGAAATCCTTCTTGAATTTCACCTAGGTGTTGTCAGCAGCAGGGATGGTACCCTTGGAAAGGCATTCATAGTATCCCTCAGCATAAACCTGTCCTTTGCCCTTACTCATTTGATTCAGGGCTGTGACAATCTTTGTGTGATTGTCATATTTTTCATTGATGGAGAAGTATGCATCCATGGCATGTAGCCATCAATTTGCATCAGTGCCATTTCTGGTGAACTCTTCCAGTAGTCTGGCTTTTAGTTCAGGTATGTTGTTGTTGTCAGAGTCTGGGGTAGGGTCCTCAGTAGGAGGGGGATCTTCTGGATCAAAGGGGGCAAATCTGCCTAGAGGTAGAGGTCTCTCTGGGAGAAACAGGGAGTCCAAAGTAGAGGGAGGAAGCAGTGGAAGCAGAGTGGGAGTCCAGGATTCTGGTTCCGGGTTTGGTGGTGGAGTGGGTTGGAATCTGGTGGGAAAGGGAGGGAGTTTGTTTGGTGCTCTCCCTTCTCTAACATTCTGTTCTGCTACTTCCTTCTGTTTATATTGGTAGAGGGCCTTTTCCTCATTGCATGTGAACTTGCTGGGTAAGGCAAGGTAATCTGGGTGATTATCGGATAGTCTCCAGAGAGCAGGGTAACTGTCAAAGGATGGTCCAGCTTGAGATCTGGGAGGATCCACGACAGGTTTGGGTGACGATGAAGGTGCTCAGAAGCAGGAAATGGTGAGGGGGTTAAGATCTACTGTTAGGGAACAGGGTCTAGGGGAAAGTTAGTTCTTTTGTTATACTTACCATGTTGGATTGTCTCCTGGAATGTGGAGTTGATGGAGGGTGAAGTAATAGATAAAAGTGGAAGCAAGGGAGAACAGTAATAGCAAGATGCCAAGTACAAGGATGCCTGTTTGATAAGGTGATAGCTTGGGCAAGCACAAGCTGATGCTGCCTTCTGCACTCTGGTGTGAGCCTATTGGAAAGGTGAGTGGTCCCGGTTCCACTCGGATATGGTCAAGGCAAGTCAAGCCTTCACTTGGAATGAGTGAAGGGAGAGTTCTGTCGAGAGGAGACGAGTTGCAACACAGTATATTGTGTAGAACTAACTTGGGGTTCTCTACTGTACACAGAGGGCTTATATATGATGTAGGATGGCACATGGACTGTCAGGAAAACAAGGGCATTGCAAGCAACAGTGAGAAGTCTAAGGATCAAAGGAGTTCTGCTGTCTGGAAGAGCAGAAGGTAAAGGATCAGCAGAGCGACAAGTGAAACACCACCAAGGTGACCCTACATGTCCATAGCGACATGTGGTTGTACAATCATTGCAGTTGGGTGAAGTCGGGGAAAACATTGGATGGGACTGGATGTCCCATCATGAGGAGAGGATATAGTAAGTCCAAAAAGGATGAGAAAAAATAAATGGTACCACAAAACCGTAACACATAGTCATTCTAGAACAACTATTGTCCAAAACTACCTCTATTGCCCAAAACATGAGGAAGCACATAAGTAGACTATTTTCCATGCTGAACTCTCAGCTGTTATGCTTACTGCAAGCACATGCCCAGGTGGAATAGGTGTGAGTTGAGAGAAGGTCAGATCAATAGTAGGTTGAAGGATAACCTTGTGCACTGTGAGTGAAAGGCCCAGTGAAGTGCGTGTCCTGTACACAAGAGTAAGGCAGACAACCAACTACGGTATGACCTACAATGAGCTTGACTCCTAGGGCGAGCAAGGAGTGCTTGAAATGCTAGCAAAGGTCAAGAGGGATGAGGTCTTGACATCCTAACACCAGTACACCAGTAAAGTGAGTGGATTGCAAGGGCACACTTAAGTGCAGGGAATATTGCAGTACAACAGGCATAGAACTAGCTTAGCAATCTCTAGCTAGTACTCTGGGTCTTTATACTATACCTGAATGGTGCACAGACCATCAGGGCTAAGGGTGTCCTCCTAAAGAGGAACAAAGGCCTTCCCACATCAGGAAGGAGGCAAAGAGTAAAATGGGATCCTGCTGTCAGGAAGAGCAGAAGAGGATCACATAGGATCAACAGGATCAAATAGGAAGTCTAGGTGAAACATGTACCTAGGCTGACACATGCCCTAGATGGCAAGAAGGGTCCATCGGGCGTACATGGCTGGATGGAGGGTCAAGAGTGGTGCTCTGCAGCAAGAGGGAATGGTATCATAATAGGATCTGCTATCCGGGTGTACAAGGATCAGCGAGTGATGTGACAGTGGATCAGGAAACATATCCTAGCCATGATGGGAATACTCTCATCTGTGTGGTGGTCTAAGGGTTGCCTATAGCAACCAGGTGTCGTGGTGAGTCATGCCCCAGATCTAGGCATTGGGGGAAGTCGTGTAACGAGAGGGGGAGGGTCTAGGGCTGACGGGTGTCCCTCCTCAAGGGTGAATCTGGCTAGGTGATCTATGGGCAGAGATCCCTAGGGATGGTCCATGGCCATTAGTGGACAATGGCAGGTCGGTGGTGTACTCCTCCAACGAGTACTGCATAGGCGAGCTCCATAGCTCCCTAGGGTGGAAGGCATCTGCCAGGCCTTCAGGGCATAAGCGCATCCTGTCTGTCAAGGGGAATGGTGAGGAAAGAAAGAAACAAATGAGGGTTCCAGCAGGTCCAGTCCAGCAACCAGGGAAAACTGTAACAGAAGCCAGATACTTGGCATTGTGGATGGAAAATACATACAACTGCATATACAGAATGGAAGCACCATGTTAAAAAAAAAAGAGAGAAAAGTGATGTTTAAACTCTGCACAGTGAAATTGCCAAACACCCATCAAGCATCCTACACCATTCAGAGAACTTACACATTCGACCACCTGCTTTTCAAAGGATTCCTAGTCATCTAGTCCAGGGAAAGTTAAGGGTCAGGACTTAAGCTCCATAAGGGTGATCACTAGCTCATTCTTGGCATCATAGCCATTGCTAAGGTCATAGTGTTCTTTACAAAATGCATCTGTGGCATCATCTCCTTCCTCTTCCCACATAAGGCCATGAAGTGAATCATATTGAGCTTTCAACTTCACTAGCTCCAATATTAAGGCCCACTTTGAAGCCAAAACCTTGATGAGCTATGCCCTTGCTTCTGAGATGGTGAGAAGATTTGATGAATTTGAAAACATGTCAAATGTCCTGAAATTCCTTACTAAACTTCACTCACCAAGTGGAGGAAAGGATGCTCTTTGATAAATGTGCTGTCCATGACACCAACATCTAGTTTCCAAGCTTTCTTGACATAGTGCAAAATCTATTTTCATATTTTCCCACAATTTTGTGAAGAAGGTATGAATCATGCTTACCACATCCACTGCAGGAATCCTGCTTAATTCAATAGTACATGGATGAACCACTTCTTTGCCTTGTGTGAATGGCAAATCTGCAAGTACTGAGTACAATGGAGACTGGAATACTTTCTGCATCTTGACCAAAGCCATGTAACTTTCAGCGACAGAGAGGAGGTGGGATATAAGCCTTGGTGGTTCTCAGCATTATTTGCTTGTGCAACAAGGTCAACTCTTTTACTCACGCTACAACTCCATGATCATCAGCGCAAAGATTAGTAATGGTGGCCTCTGTGGGCATTGTCATCTATCAGGATCTCTTGGCTGAGGCTGAACAGGAAACATAGTGTATAATGGCAGCAATTGTGGGCATTTCCACCTATCAGAGTCTGTAGGTCAAGATTTGGGCACAGAAAATGGTCTACTTAGGTGCTATCTAGCCTCTGGTAATACTAGCACCCTCACTGTGTCAATGGCATTCATAGGCACTCACTTTGCTGATCTACCTGATAATGACGACATCTATGCTAGTATATGGAATGAGGTGATGAGTAGTCCTTATGAAACTAGGATTGTGCTACTTGATGAAGATGGCACAACAATTATTTCTTCACATGATTCAGTATTTGTTCCTCTCTCCCTGCCTTCCAGTCCACCATCCTTCCTCATGTCTCCTCACACCATCTCCCTTACAAATGCTCCGCTCCTTCCCCCTCTGTTCTCCCCAAACCAACAACTTATCCCATTACCTGGAGCCTCATTTGAAGCGAGTCAAGCCATCTCCCCCACAAGTTCTGCATTGGCATCCCTGCAGTCCTTCACCTCGTCTGATCCACCTGGCCCAAATCCAATTGCAACTGTGCACCAGCTGCCTGCTGCAGTTCCTGTGAACATACTATTAACTGACTATATGGATGGGGGAGTCATAAGCAATGTGATGGGGTTGGTGATGCTATGTATGCTGGTTTAGCATCGCAGGTGAATCATTGTCTAATACTGATAACAGCAAAGCATGTGGCTTTTATCACCCCCCATGGACACAGGTTTTTATCCATAGCTGGCATGTCCTCTTCCACATGACACACGTTCTCCACCCAGTACCCAACTTGGTTTTGTATGGAAACCACAGATTGTGCAGTGCTTACATGCATTGGGATGCGCTGAGACCAAATGATCCACTGAACCCTGCCCACATCACCATTGGTGACAGAGTCTTTACTGCTATCTGTCAGATGGGCAGTGCTTCACTGCTCTCGGGATATGTAAAACAATTTGAGGATGTTTTCACACCAATTGTAAGCCTGCTCATTCATTGAATCAGTAACCTCTCTTGCAAACTTTTCCAGGTCTGACTTGCCTGCCAGAGTAACATGAATCAGCTGCTAATATGTACCTTAGGTGCAGTGGTAGTGTCTAACTTGGTCCTGTTTCTTCCTTTGCCCCATGCTGACACCTGCCCCCCGTCGACCAACAACATTCCACATCAACTGTATACCAGGCCTGAAAAGGACTCTTGGATTGAATCTGTCAGATAGATCCCCAAATTGGCTGCCAGTTGTGGCACTGTTTCAACAGTAGTCAGGTCCATTGGTTTGCAAACCCACTACTGCAGGAGTTTCTCACTATTGTGCTATTGCAGGAAGAAGCTGGTACATTCACACTTGGAATATGGCAGGCAAGAGGACAGATTGAAAGCAGCATCACATCCTGGGGTCCAGCTACTGAACTGGAAAATGGTGCTGTACTAGTATTATTGGCAAAAACATTGGTGTCAGTAAATAAATTCAGCCAATCTAAGTGCTTACTAACGCACCACTAGCTTTCTGTTTGCATCGTGAATGACATTGTGCAGGAACCATGCCAACTGCCATTCAATGTGTGTGACCCCTTGCATAGCAGTCAGATCAATAAGCTGACTGGAAAAATAATGGAGTAATAATGGAGTTACTTATTGCACTCGAAGACATGGGGGAGTTGTCTCTGGGTGGACTAAACAACATAGAATGGGAATGCGGCCACATAGGGTTTTTGGGACTCAAAGTGTTCCTTGGGTTTGCTTAGTTATGCTGTATATATGCTGGTCATGATACAACTTATAAACATATGACATGGATTTTTGCATTACCAATGTAGTTAATTTATGAATTAATGGGCGAATGAGCCTTGTTGTGTCGCCAGCTTCATTCAGGTCGAAAGAATAGCCAAACAATGACTCTCCTGAGGTAGTACCAGGAGAGTCTCATAATGTATTCACACATGACATACAGTGGAGGCAGAGTGTAACTAGGAGCTGTTGTGAGTCATGCTGGCCTACGAGCATGTGAACTGTCTAAGGAAAATGAAATTATTTGTGCATATTTGGTTCATGTTGCATACTTATTAGGGTTTTTCAGTTCTTCTTTTCAATTTCCCATGTTCCATCAACAGATGGGCTACTGGAACATTTGGTAGAACTGCATGCTGCTGTTGCATGAGTTTGGCTGTTAAGTCAGGCCTCTATGACCAAGCTATTGGTCACCATGTGTATTCTTCCATGTATAACACTGGAGGACTACCTGGCTAGACAAGCAGTACTAAATTTGGAAGAATGTCTCTTGACATGCAGCACCAAAGTGATGCTAGAAGGAGCATGAGCCTCACACACTGGAAAGGCTGACCTGCCATGGTGCAGCTGGCATATTTTGTTTTGTTTTTCCTTCATATTTGTGTGGTTTGCATCACACTTCCTGTTGACAGATGGGTCATCAGATCCAAGTCATTGGAATGTGTGATAGAACTGCATCCTACTGCATGAGACCAGCTGTTAAGTTGGACCTCTATGGCCAAGCTATTGGCCATCCTGTGCATTCCCCTCTATGTGTAATGCTGGAGGAGCTACCCCTATTGAAACCAAGAGGGTTAGACACTAAATACATCAGAGGAATACTTCTCAATGTGCAGCATAAGCAACTCACCCGAGTTATCATGCCAGAAGGAGCAGGGGCATTTTTCATATCTGTGCACTTTCTGCCACACATCCCAATCAACAGATGGGCTATGTTCAAGTCATCAAAGCATGTGGTCAATTTACATACCAGTTGCATGAGACCAGCTGTTACATCTGACCTTTATGGCCAAGCTATTTGTCATCACCTGCATTCCTCCAAGTGTAATGCTGGAGAAACTCCCTCGATCAAACTGATTGAGGATTAGATGGAATATTAAGTGTCTTGCATATTGCATAAGCAACTTGTTACAGAGTCAATCAGAAGGAGCAAAGGTCAACCATGTCACACCAATGCAGTACATGTTCTTTGCCTTTTCTTTCCTGCAAGGCAGATCATTTTTCTAAAGACTGGATGCCAAGACTGGCATGAATAACAAGACCTTGCTTGGTGCGCTCTGCAGCACTCCAACATGTACACCCAATCACCAGATGAACCACCTATCCATCAACTCTCCCAGCCAGCTGCTTTTCAGGCTTCAGATCATGGCCAGGCAGGGAGAATTTTGCGTGGTTTTTCAGCACCCCCTTTCCTGTTCTGGCTATCCCAAATTATTCTGAGTGCTGTCACAGAGCAGAGTAGTTTTCTTCTTTGAGAATGCTATTGTCTCCAATGCTGGCGATATGAAAACAAGAGAGGTGTCCTGTGGACATTGTGATTTCAAGGAGTGTTCATCCAATAGAATGTGACTTGCTGTGGTTTAGACTGGGTGGCCTTGGAAGTAAACAAAGGCATAGAGGGCCGCTTGGTTATAACAGCTGCAGTAAATCTTGCTCACCATTATTTGACCTCAAGAAGGTAAGTCATGATGAAACCCACAAAGATTGATGATGCATCATGACCACTGGATTGCAATTTACCTGATGGATGAGGCATGCATGTCCAGCAGGCTCTTGAATGCCTTGATGCATGAACACTTGGGAAAGTGAGACAGGTTGAGCAGAGCCGAAACCGGACAAAAGGAATATCACCCAATTCAACAAGGACTACAAAAGATACAAGAACAACTTCACATGGCTAAATGATACTAGTCAGATGGTCAATACATTCTTGGACACCACAAAGGATTGTGATGGCTTGCTCAGGCGTCAACTCATTGACAATGACCTGTGGCTGTGGGGCAGCTACATACAAAAAATGCAACATTTAAGGCGAGCGCACTGGCTCCTGGTACTCTGATAACGTTGTGGCACCAATGCATGCATTGGAGTTGATCACCACCAAGTTCAGGTTCAAGAAGGTTGGCCACATCCCTACATGCACTGCTTGAGTGTTTGTGAAATGAAAAGAGAACCACACTGTACATTCCAGACTGGTTATCTCTCCAAGTCTCTTGACTGTTCTTGACACCTTGTGGGTGAGCATATTCATATCCAACCTATTCCCAGTACACTAACTGTGAAAGGCAAGGGAAAGTTGGAGGACATCCACAACCTCCTTGTTCTGTATAACTGCAAGATTGAGATGAAATGGACTGAAATAAAGATTCAATCAAAATACCAAATGGATATTGGCAGCATGTTGGGTGAGCAAGATGTCAGATTCTCGTGTCCAAGAACTGTCACCAAGTCATCACTAGCAGCAGGACCAGGTCTGTTAAGCAGGCTCTGGTGTGATACAAGTGGATGGATGTTTTTGCTAGGCTCTGAGACTCTCTCATGAACGTGCTATGGTGTTCTGTAGATGCACAGTGACCCACATCCTGTGTGGTGGTTCAGGTGGCAGTGGAGTAAATTGGGTCATTAGTCAGCAGATGTTCCCAGTTTCCACATACATCACATTTGTCTTTCCATTGTCACACTTTTGCAGTTCATCCCTGTGTTCAAGATTGGTTTGTTGATGGGGACATCTCTCTTGTGAGTTGTGGGTTTTAAGCATTATTTAGGCTTCATAATCATGTATGTTGCACCGTGGGCTTTTGTCCTATGTGTCACAATGAGAAAGGTATGATGATTATACATGCAATTTTTGAGACTGCAAAGCCAATTCTCAAAAATACTTGAAATTGGTTCTCCCCCTCACCTCTCCATTCACCCAGATTCTGGGCCACAGGCACATTTTGTACAATTTCATTGCTTGGATTCAGAGTTGGTGGTCTCATGCTTCTCAAGGAAATTGATCATGTACACGGTTCTACTCCAGGCATCTGGTCCTTTGATTGCCTGACATGTACAGATTGTCCGATTTGTCATCCGCTATGGTCTGGTCATTTTGGCAATGTAGGCTGCATTCTCAGCCACCTTTTACATTGCATTGATCACTTATTCCAACAATAGGTCACAATTAGCTATACCACCATTTATACAACAGCACCTATATTTTCATTGGTGTTGGACATGAACATGAACAATGATTTGGCACTCAACCTTCTTACCTTGCAACAGATCTAGGATTTGTGATACTTGATCAATACATGGAAGTATGGTCTAAATCATCTGTTTGAATGGAAAACACTGACTTGGCATGAATTTTATCAGAGAGCATCCTGGAAGGGCACACAGCATGTTCATATGATGCTCACTGATGGCTTCTGAGAGAGCCATGAGGTTATCACTCTAGATGGGGCTTCAGACAGATATGGACTTTCTGCCAGTCTGTCACGTGAATACTACATTCACCTCCAAATTCCTTCATGGTGATGAGTATGTGTCCCTGATGTTACCTCTTGGGCATGTGGCTTACCCACTCTTAGGTCCTTTGTCACTTCCGTGCTAATCTCCATCCTCACCACTTCAAAGTTTTTCCCTCAGCAGTGTGTGAAATACATCCTCCCATTGTCTGTGATGAAACTATTATCATTTCTCAATCACAGAGCATTGCCTCCATTGAGGCCACATGGTCCTCACATTCCATACTGGTCTTGGTGATGCCTCTTTGCAGACTCTCATACCACTGTCTCTCTCCAATCCACAAGAATGTGGTCTTCATTCAGGCAATGTTGCCATCACCAGTGTAGGAGCTGCTTGCTCCTTATGTTTGTATCATACCATTCCCCTTCATTTCATTTGCAGACAAATCCCATCAAGCATAGTGCCCTGCATCTGTCCAATCCATGTCCAATCTGTCCGTATCTGAGTCCTTATTTCTATCCGTCCATACCCAGATTCACCAGACTCATCATATTTCGTTTCATTTCTTTTCATATAATTATTTCTTGACATATCTCATCGTATCCCCGTCACCTTCAAGTTGGGAGATACATATTTTGGTGGCATTTTTCCTTTTCTTCAACTTAGATATATTGTGGCATAGGGATCTGCATAGTAGAGTCCTGGGAATACCCAGACTATAAAAACTGTACTCTGGGTAAATCCCAATATCATCTCTCTTTCCTTCATATTATTTTTGTGTCCCTTGTTGTCCCTCATCATCAACC
>JBBPTB010001046.1:0-11394 GCA_038093875.1 Boletus tylopilopsis
GGAGTGGATTAGCATATGGTAGAAGTGATTGGTGTCATGATTGGAGGAGTTCAGTATATGGTAGGTGTGATTGGTGTCATAATTGGAGGGGATCAGTGGATGGTAGGTGTGATTGGTGTCATGATTGGAGTGGATTAGCATATGGTAGAAGTGATTGGTGTCATGATTGGAGGAGTTCAGTATATGGTAGGTGTGATTGGTGTCATAATTGGAGGGGATCAGTGGATGGTAGGTGTGATTGGTGTCATGATTGAAGGGGATCAGTGGATGGTAGGTGTGATTGGTGTCATGATTGAAGGGGATCAGTGGATGGTAGGTGTGATTGGTGTCATGATTGGAGAGGGTCAGTGGTTGGTAGGTGTGATTGGTGTCATGATTGGAGTGGGTCAGTGGTTGGTAGGTGTGATTGGTGTCATGATTGGAGTGGGTCAGTGGTTGGTAGGCGTGATTGGTGTCATGATTGGAGTGGGTCAGTGGATGGTAGGTGTGATTGGTGTCAAGATTAGAGTGGATCAGCATATGGTAAATGTATTTGAGTCATGGTTGGAATGGTTCAGAGTATGATAGTGGTGATTGGAATCATGATTGGAGTGGGTCAGTGTATGGTAGGTGTGATTGGTGTCATGATTGGAGTGGTTCAGTGTATGGTAGGTGGTTAGGGTGGTTAGATTGGAGTGGATCAGTGTATGATAGATGTGATTGAGTCATGGCTGAAGTTATCAGTGTATGGTATGTAAATGTGTTTGAGTCATGGTTGGAATGGTTCAGAGTATGATAATGGTGATTGGAGTCATGGTCAGTATGATTAATGGAGTTATTGAGTTATGATTGGAGGGTTCAGAGTATGGTAGGTGTGATTGGTATCATGGTCAGTATGATTAATAGACCAACTATTTAAGTATAGGACTATTCTTTAAAAGGTTGTTAGTATGTTAGTCACTTGTATATAAGGCACCAGTGGTAGGGCATGAGTCAGAACAAATCAGAAAGATTAGAGTTAATGGGTTTGGGGGTTTATGATAGGGTTACCATGTTGCTGGATTGACACCTCATGTAGCTAGAAACAACTCCCTTGGTCTGCTTGGTCAAGGGTGTCTTGTGATATTTTCACATGCATTGTACATGGAACCATGATGTAGTCCATAGCTACAATGGGCTCAACAGAGTCATAGTGAGCTGCACAAGCTATATGGGCTCCTGCTGAGAGTATGTGAAAATGAAGTGAGTAATGTAGAAGAAAGGAGAAAGAGAGATGGCTTGCTTGCAAGGGCTATGAGGCTATTAAGAGAAGAAGGAAGAAAAGGATTAATGAGAAAAAAGGTTGGCTGGGTAAAGGTGCCCACAAACATGACACCCATGGCTGGATGGACAGGGGCTGTGCTTGTAAATGCAGCATGCCAAGCGGGTCAACATTGCACATTCACTTGTGATTCAGAATGCAAAAGAGTTTGTTGTAGGCTAGAGTGTTTGCATACATATTCTTGCCATTTGTTGGATGACCAATGGTCCATGGCTTGAAATAAGTAGAGTGAGGCCCCTTGTAGTGCTAGCATGGTTGTACCTCCTACACACATGGAATGACCACTGAATTGTGGGTAGGTTCTTGTGGCAGGATTGCATAAACCAGGAGCAGGTCAAGGGTATGCAATGAGAGGTGAGCCAGAGCTTGGGTCCAATGTGAGAGAGGTGGTTGCATGAAGCCAGATGATGGTGGAAAGGAGTCAGTGGGTCACAGCAGTGAGTGAATGCCTGAATGATGATGGTGTTTCCTTGGCTTGTTCTGGCTGTTTTGTGGTTGAGCAGGCTAAATAAGTACATTGTAGTGGTGATGTGCATGAACCACCACAATGAGAGTTTCTTATACTACTGCAAGTGTGGTAAATCTGGCCATGTTAGCTCACTGAGATGCATGAGTCTGTGAAAGCCAGTCAGCAACAGTGTGGTGAAGAGGAGGTCATCATGGTCCTTGCTGTGTTCCAGCAGGGTAGTTGTGTGGGCAAGGTCCAAGATTGTGAGTGGGGGTTTTTGTGTTGGCTGACATCATGCATGCTTTAGGTAACCTTTCAGCATGCATTGAATGTTGGTGTTGGCAGCTCTGCTGTACATCAGGGAAATCTGCTTCCAGTTTCGAGCAAATTCCTGCTAGGTATGTGGTGACTGAGCATGCTTGGATGTGTGTGGACATATACACAACATAGAATGACAGTGTGTCTGCAGTGGGTTTGATGGAGTGTTGATGTACATGGCAGAAGGTGAGGTAGGTGGTCAGATGGGAGTCATACACTATTTGTGATGACCATTCTAGTGTCATTCCCATGGCAATGGCATGTTTGTGGAGTAGGCATGAGTTGGGCCAGGGTACCTGCTGCTCATGCCTGTGGGTGGCCATGTTTACTGTGGTATTGCTCCCAGCACATCCCATGGAGGTAGATAAGAGAAGATGGCAAGCCCTGGGAGCAGCTCACATGTGCATGCATTGTTGTAGCAGGAGATGATGTCAACAATGCTGTGAAACTCCCTGGGTACATGCATGTTACACTTACCATGTTGAGTCATCTCCTGGAACATGGAGTCGACGGAGGACAAAGTAATAGATATAAGCAGAAGCAAGAGAGAACAACAGCAAGAGGATGCTGAGTATAAGGATGCCCATTTGATAAGGTGACAGCTTGGGCAAGCACAAGCTGATGCTGCCTTCTGCACTCTTGTAAGAGCCTATTGGAAAGGTGAGTGGTCCTGGTTCCACTCAGATATGGTCGAGGCAAGTCAAGCCTCTGCTTGGCATGAGTGAAGGGAGAGTTCTGTTGAGAGGAGACAAGTTACAATGTAGTGGATTGTGTAGAACTAACTTGGGGATTCTCTATGGTACAGGTGGTCTTATATATGATGTAGAATGGTGCATGGACTGTTGGGAAAGCAAGGGCATTGCAAGCAATGGTGAGAAATCTAGGACAACAGAGCTCTACTGTCAGGAAGAGTGGAACAAAAAGATCAGCAGAGTGACAGGTGAAACAGCTACCAAGGCAACCCTACATGTCTCATAGTGACATGTGGTCATACAACATCACAGTCAGGTGAATATGGGGAAAACATCAGACAGGACCAGGTGTCCCATCATGAGGAGAGGATAAGTCCAAAAGTATAATGGAAAAACAAACGGTACAGGGAAAACTGTAACATTAGCCCCTCTCTATGGGGTGAAGTCCCACCTTCATCCAACCTTCCTAGTCCCCTTCCTCTGGTGCCTCAGCAATCCCTGTTATTGGTCTCATAGTCCATGAGATTGTAGGTGTCATCGATTGATGGCCTCTCCCAACAGAAGTCCTCGCAATGTCCCTGATGCCTGCATAGGAGGCAGGTCCAGAAGGGGCAGTCTTTCTGTGCATGACTGGGTGACAGCTTTCAGCAAATCAGGCAGGTATATCAGGGACAGTCAGGCCATAGATGGTTCTTGCCATTGCATATCAAACATCAAAGGTGGTGGTATGGGGAAGGGAAGGAGTTGGGGATGATGTACCAACAATGATAGGATTGGCCTTGGATCTGGGCGCAGGTCTCGAGGGTGTCACAATAGCCAAGGGGTTGCCTTTAACTGTGTGTTTTCCCTTGACATCCGAAGAGATAATCCTGCCAAGGACATAAGTCTGTCCCTTGTTGGTTTTTCTTTTTTGGGCAGCAGGAGTGGGTGTGGAAGTGGGGCAGTCAATAAGGGGGATAGTGGCAAGGAACCTATCCACTGCTCCCCCATCAGTGAAGGGATTCTCAACATGAGTTCCAGGGCAAACTCCCAGAGTAGACTCCCTAGAGTCTCCCCCTCATTCTCTGGGCTCTTGAGGGGGTGGCACAGGAATGGGGGAAGGGCTACATGTGGGTGGTGTGGCTTCGGATGCCACAGGGGGATTGTGGGCAGATCTAGTGGGAAGAGGGTTGAGCTCATTGGAGCTCCCTTCCCAAGAGTGGAAGGGGTCATCCCAGGGAGAGGTGGCATCATCAAGATAGAACTTTTGATATTGGTGGGGTAGGGATCATACAAGAGGACAGAGCATAGGTCCACAAAGGATGGGGTTAACCCGGTTAAGGGCTTGGATGATTCCTCCAGACAGGAGGTGGTCTGACAGGGTTTTCTGGGCATCAGCAAGAGTGGTTTGCATGAGAATATGAAGGGGGTTGGGCTCAATGGAATTCCCCATAGATCCCTCTTGGAATCTAAGGGTGATATTGAGGGATTGGGCAACAGAGGGAAAGGCCACAAGGGATTGGTCTGCCATAAAGGCAGCATTGTTTCAGAGTGATCAATGGGCAAGGGGGTTAGTGAGAATCACAGTGACAGCATACCATTGGTATTCTGCTGGGAGTCAATGGATTTGGATGGGCAAGATGTTGGGCAGATCATTGCAGGACAGGGTCAGAGAGGTGAAGTTGTGGGTGGCAGTCATAGTATGAGGACAGGGAATGGGGGGAAAGCCTGCCACCAGATGGTGCACCTTATAGCTTTCTCCACTAGTTCCTCCATTTGGAATTAGTTCTTATCTGCCAATCAGTCCCAATAGTCTTGAATCAGTTCTGCAGAATGGCACAGATTGCATGTTGATTTTCAGGTGTTCTCAGCCACTGAATACCCCTTCCATTTGACCAGATATGACCGTCAGGTGGGTGACCCTCAGTGTACCAAGATGTTCTCTACTTCCCACTCCTCCTCACCATCTATTAGATCAGGTGGTTCAGGGTGGAAATTCAGACCATGTTCCTCAGTCTCTTTGTACAGAGAGAGCAGGGAGGATTAAAACACATTGTGAATCTTCCATGTAGGAGGGAGTTTGAGGTGATAGGAGATAGGGGATAGTACCTGTACAATTTTGAAGGGTCCTTCCCTTCAAGGGGTGAGTTTGCATGTTGGGTAGCACAAGTTCAAGTTGTGGAAGTCCAGCCAGACTTTTTGTCTGTTCTTCCAAGAAATGAACTTGGAGTAGATTCGTTCTGCCATGTATTGTCGCACCTTATTGTGAGCTGCCAGAGCTTTGTCTCTTCCCTTCTCCAGGGAGGTAAGTCGTTGTTCTAGGGCAGGGAGGAAGGTCTTTTCCAAGGGCAGGTAAGATCAAGGTTCATAACCCATTATTAAGAAGAATGGGGTTTGTTTTGTTGCTGAATGTTGGGCAGAATTATGGTGGAATTTGGTGGCAGTAAGATGCTTGGACCATTTCTGCAGAAGTCCATTGCAGAAGATCTGGAGATATGTCTTGAGTTCCTGGTTGACCTGTTCTGTCTCTCCATCTGTTTGGGGGTGGTAAGCCATAGAGAGGGAGATGTCATAATTGAGGAGGCAAGCAAGTTCCAGCGCAAAGGCAAATGCAAATTGTGGTCCTCTATCTGATATTAATTTGTCATGGAGTCTGAACCGCTTGAAGACAGAGTGGAAAAAGAGTTGGGCTATCCCTGCCATATTGATGCTTTTGGTGCAAGAAAGGAAAATGACCCCCTTACTGAGCCCATGGTCAACCACAACCATGACAGAGTCAAATCCAGCGCTCATCAGGAGGCCCATGATGAGATCAATGGATAATTGTTGGAAGGGGTGGATAGCAACAGAAGGGATTGGTAATAGGGCCAGAATGGTAGGATGTGTCAGGACTTTATTGGCCTGACAGGTGGTGCACCTGCTAATGAACCTACAGGTGAAAGTAGCCATACCAAGCCACCAATAATCTTTTTCCAAAGCTGTAATGGTATGGAAGTACCCATTGTGGCTGGAGAAGGCAGATTCATGACACTCCTTGACAATCCAATTCCAAAGATCTGAGTCTGGAATGTATGCCTGTCCCTTGTAGTAGAGGATGCCCTTCATATGTCCAGTCAGCTGGGTTATTGTATTGGGTAGGGATGGCTTCCTCATTGTGGTCTGTGCTGAGGAGTTTAAGTTGCTCAAGCACAAGCAGATCTGACAGGGTGGAGGTGAGGAGTTTGGATTGGAGCTCAGTGTCAATATACACAATAAAGAGCTGATCCAGGAGAAGGACCTTATTGGTATTGTCTGATGAAGTATCTATTCTGTCAGGGCAGGACAACATGTCCACTGGACCCATCTGGGATCCAGGGCAATGCTTGAATTCAAGATGGTACTCTTGCAGGAAGAGTTGCCATTGAGCATGGTGGCAGGAAAGGTTTTGTGGCTGGTGGAAGTAGGTGAGGTTCTTGTTGTCCATTAGGACCGTAACCAGATGTTTGATACCAGTGAGGTAATGTCACCATTCCTCCAGGGCATGGATGACCACCAGCAATTCTTGGTCATAGATATCATAATTCCTTTCCACCTTGGAAAGGGTTTTGGATAGATAGGCACATGGGTGGAGATCCCCGTTGCCATCCTTCTGCATTAGCACCCCTTCAGTTGCAACCAGGGAGGCATCCATCATGATAGTGAATGGTTTACTTACATCCGGCATTGTCAAAACCAGATGGGTGAGGAAGGAATCTCAGAGATGTTTGAAGGCATTCTGGTGAGTTTCAGTCCACTTCCAGACGTTGGCCTTCTGAGTTAGATCATTGAGGGGTCATGCAATATCTGAGAATCCAGGGATGAACTTCCAGTAGAAGTTGCAGAATCTGAGGAATGATCAGACAGCAGTGACAGAGTTGGGGGGATTCCAGTCTTGGATAGCATCCACCTTGGTGTCATCCATCTGTACCTTTCCTCTTCCTACCACCATTCCTAAGTACTCCACCTCCTTGGCAGCAAAAGTACACTTTTCCAGTTTGAGGAACAGCTTCTGCCCCTCCATTTGCTGTAGTACCCATTTGGTGCATTCCTTGTGTAATGCCGGGTCATCCTTCAAGTGGATTAGGAGGTTGTCCATATAGATAACCAGCCATCCCTTGGCTATCATATCTCTGAACACATTGTTCATGTATGCCTGAAACATGGCCAGGGAGTTGCACATCCCAAAGAACATTACTGTGGGCTGATAGAGTCTGTATGGGGTGATGAAGGTGGCTTTCCATTTGTCCACCAGATTTATATGGATATTATTGTATCCCCACCAGACATCCATCTTGGTGAAAAGTTGCGAATCCTTGAGCTATCTGATAAGGTCATTGATCAGTGGGAGGGGGTATGTGTTCTTCACAGTGTGGGTGTTAAGGTATCAGTAGTCCTGGCAGGGCTGTAGTTTCCTGTCCTTCTTTTGAATTGAGAAGAAGGGGGAGGCTTGAGGGGATTTGAAAGGTTCAATCTTCCCCAAGGCAAGATGTTCATTGATGAACTTCTTGCATGCTTCCTGTTCTTTGGGGTTCAGCTGGTAAGCCTTACCACATTTTGGGAGGAAGTCCTTATTGAGTTTGATTTTGTGGTCAAACTTTCAGGGGGGTGGCAACTTGTTAGAAGGTTCTTTGAAGACCTTCTTGTAGTGTTTGTACTCCTTGGGGAGTTCCACTTTGGCTTTAGCAGTTCCCTGGATGATTTGAGTGGAGAGGGTTGTCCATCGTATCCACTCTTTCTTGGGGAGGTAGTCCCCAATGCTCTTTCATTTGTAGAGAAATCACTCAATGCAATCATCCATGTCAAGATCCATTGCACAGAGGAGGTAGCGCTGATGGATCGGCTCCCATTGAGAGGGGAGATTGGCATTCCTGTCAATCTCCATGGTTTTGTGGATCCAGTCGATGAGTGGGTTGACTTCAGCAAGCCATGACATCCTGAGGATTATGTTTTGTTTGCTGCATTGTACAATGAAGAAGTCCTGGTCTCAGGGGACTCCCTTGATGTAGATGGTGACTTGGGTTCAATGGTGAATGGTTCTGGACCTGTTAAGGGTTCCGTCCATGTTGTAGGCTTCACGTGGTTTGTTGAGTCAGAAGAAGGGGAAACGGTTGCAGTGGGTGAAGCCTTCATCCATGAAGCAAGAGGTGGCTCTGCAGTCAATGAGGGTGGTGGTTTGTCCAACATGAACTCCCCCATTGCAGAAACTTGTAGAGGAATTAAAATTGACTTTTCCTCTAAAGAATCTACAACAGGGTTCATTCTAGGCATTCAAGTAGTCAGTCCTCGACACCAATCTAAAAATTCTGCAGCCACTCCTTTACCCTTTCTTTCAATATCCTACCCCTTCTTTGGGGGATGATCCAGACCTGGTTTACCTGTTCCAAAGAGCTTCCTGTGTCCTTCAGATATTTCAGCAGTTGATCCTCAATGTAGATCTCCTGCAATGCTTCAGTCATCTCTTTCACTCCATGCCCTTTGGTGACCAGTTGTTCCACCAGCCTGATCACCTCATTCTTCTCCTCCTTGGCCTCCACTGGCTTATCCTCAGTGATCCAGGCCTGTTCTTGTGGGCACTTTCCATCATAGCAAGGGTACGACCTTCCTCTGGTTCATCCCTTATTACCCCAATGGTTCCTAGAGGAGCATCCTGGCTTCTTGCACATGAAGCATTTGCCCTCTTTTATGAGACAAGCTTGTTCAGCAGGGGAGAGGCAGACATAGTTGTTTATGGTGTCTATGTCCATGGCATTGGGGTCATGATAAGTAGAGGTTCTGGTATGGTATCCAAAACCTGGTTTGCACCCTTTGATGTCCTGAATTTGCTCAGACTGTTGAGGGAATTTAGCTCCTACCACAATCCATTCGTCTACCATGGTTGGCTCAGTTCTGCTGAAGATCATTTTCATGAGGTCTGTGTGGATCCCTCTACTGAAGATTTCACATAGCCCAGATTCTTCATATAGTCCAGACTGGGAGGTGAGGAGGCAAAACTCCATGGCGAATTTGTGGAAGGCTTCTTCTGTGTTGGGTTCCTGCATGAGCAAGTAGAGCTTTCACTTTGCTGCAGCAGCCTCGTTGTGAGTGGCCATCATGGCCTGGAAGTCCTTCTTGAATTTCACCCAAGTATTATCAGCAGCAGGGATGGTCCCTTTGGCAAGGCGTTCATAATATCCCTTGGCATAAACTCATCCTTTGCCCTTACTCATTCAATTCAAGCCCATGACAATCTTGGCATGATTGTTGTTATGCTTACTGCAAGCACATGCCCAGGCGGAATAAACACAAGTCGAGAGGAGGTCAGATCAATAGTAGGCCGAAGGCTAACCTTGTGCACTGTGAGCAAGAGGCCCAGCAGAGTGTGCATTCTGTACACAAGAGTGAGGCCGATGACCAGCTAAGCTGTGACCTACGACGAGCTCGATGCTAAGTTGAGTGAGGAGTGCTTGAAATGCTAGCGAAGGTCAAGTGGGACAAAGTCTTGACGTCCTAGCACCAGTACACCAGTAAAGCGAGTAAGATTGCAGGGGCCCACCTGAGGGCAGCAACTATTGCAGTGATACAGGTGTAGAACTAGCTTAAGGTCTCTAGCTAGTACTCTGGGTCTTATATAGTATACCAGAATGGTGCATGGACCATCTGGGCTAAGGATGTCCTCCTAATGAAGAACAAAGGCCTTCCCACATCAGGAAGGGGGCAAAGGGTAATACCTGAATGGTACGCAGACCATCAGGGCTAAACGGGATCCCACTGTCAAGAAGAACAGAAAGGGATCACTAAGGATCAACGGGATCAAATAGGAAGACTAGGTGAAATGTGAACCTAGTCTGACACATGCCCTAGATGGCTAAGGGTCCATCGGGCATACACGGCTGGATGGAGGGTCAAGAACGGTGCTCCGCAGCAAGAGGGTATCATAAGGTACTAGGATCTGCTGTCTGGGTAATTGAGGATCAGCGAGCATGTCAACAGCGGATCAGGAAACATATCCTAGCCGCCATGGGAATACTACCCTCCATGCAGCGGTCTAAGGGTTGCCTATAGCAACCAGGACTCATGGTGAGTCATGGTGAGTCATGCCCCAAATCTAGGCATCAGGGGAGGTCGTGTAATGAGAGGAGGAGGGTCTAGGGTTGACGGGTGTCCCTCCTCAAGGGTGGATCCGGCTAGGCAATCTATGGGCAAAGATCCCTAGGGATAGTGTGTGGCCGTTAGTGGACAATGGCAAGTCAGTGGTGTACTTCTTCAATGAGTACTGCATAGGCAAGCTTCATAGCTCCCTAGGGTGGAAGGCGTCTGCCAGGCCTTCAGGGCATAAGCATGTCCTGTCCATCAAGGGGAAATTGTGAAGAAACAAGGAAAATGAACAGGGGTGCTAGCGGGTCTGGTCTGGCAACCAGGGAAAACTGTAACAATTGTCATATTTCTCATTGGTAGAGAAGTAAGCATCCATGGCATGTAGCCACCAATTGGCATCAGTGCCATTTCCAGTGAACTCTTCCAGTAAACTAGCTTTAAGTTCAGGCATATTGTTGTCGGAGTCAGGGTCTGGGTTTAGTGGTGGTGTTACGGATTGCCTGGTACCGGTTTATTTTTCTTCTTGTCATCGGACTCGTTCTCTCCTCACGATGGGACACCCGGTCCCATCCGATGTTTCCCCCGTATTCACCTGATTCTGAGCATGTACGACCACGAGTCATTCCAGACTCGTAGGGTCACTATGGTAGTGTTTCACCTGTTGCTCCACTGATCCTTTTCTTTCCGCTCTTCCTGACAGCAGAGCTCCGTTGATCATTAGATTCTCACTGTCGCTAGCGACGCCCTTGATTGCCCGACGGTCCGTGCACCATCCTTGTTAGTATATAAACCCTTGTTGCAGTAGTAGAACTCCCTAAGTTAGTTCTATGCAATCCACTGCATTGTTACTCGCTCCCTCTCAACGGAACTCTCCCCTTGTTCGTTCCAGACAAGGGCTTGACTTGCCTCGACCGTATCTGAGTGGAACCGGGACCACTTGCCATTCCAATAGGCTCTTATGAGAGTGCGGAAGGCAGCTTCAGCTTGTGCTTGCCCAAGCTGTCGCCTTATCAAACGGGCCTCCTGCTACTTGGCATACTCGCTTTGCTCTTTGCTCTCGCTTCCACTTTCACTTACTACTTCGCCCTCCGTCGACTCCACGTTCCAGGAGACGACTCAACGCGGTAAGCGTAACAAAAGAACTAACTTTCCCCTAGACCCTGTCCCCTGACAGTAGGTCTTACCCCCCACATCATTTCCCGCTTTCGAGCACCATCCTCGTCACCAGAACCCGTCGTGGATCCTTCCAGAGTCTCGGCAGTACCCATACATGACTATCCTGCCCTTTGGAGATTACCAGACGATCACCTGGACTTTCTCGCCTTACCAAGCAGATTCGGATGCACTGAGGAAAAGGCCCTCTACCATCACAAGCAGAAGGAAGTAGCTGAGTGGAACATCAGGGAAGGAAGAGCACCAGACGCCCTCCCTCCCTTACCGATCGGATATCAGCCAGTTCCACCGAAACCTGAACCGGAACCGGAATCTGAGACCCGATCCCCCCCTTTCTTGCTAGGCATCGATATGCAAATAAACAACCACCTTAAAACAGTTGAGATGATGAC